>BQKN01066706.1:1138824-1176678 GCA_022839385.1 Asparagus kiusianus | reverse complement strand
GGGGAAAACAAGGAATGAAGAGAGCGAAAGCTCCCCCTATCAATAGGCATGGGTGAGTATAACAAAAATATATATAGGGATTGCTCCCCCTATCAGAATGCCTCATGAATGTATGAAATGAAGGCTAAGGCATACATATGTGAGCAAGCATAAATGCTAAACACAACTCACATACAAAAAGATAATGAGAACACATATAAATATATCAATATGAAAATAGTGTCTCATATCAAAGAACATAAAACTCATGTATATAAAAGTAGATTTATGAAATCAAAAGAAAAGAAACATGAAAATCATGCAAAAAGTTTTCAAGTGAAAACAAATCAACCAAAAGAAATCATAAATCAAAGCTTTAAGCCCAAAAATGACGTTTGATTAATAATGGAAACTTTCTTTGTAGGACTTGATCAAACCACTCATAGAATAAATTATAAGGCACGAATAGATGATCTATTGAGCACAAACATATAAATATCATCATATAAGTGAAATATAATAAATTCAAAGCAACAAATCAAAACAAAACTTTTAACAAAAGAATTTCAAGAGAGGCAACAATATATCAAGCTCCCTTAAGCTTGTTCCAACCCATATAATCATTCTAGCATCCGGTAAACATGATTTGGGAATAAACACCAAATAAACCCGGAGGGTTATAAATACAAACCTCTCATCAAAAACAAAGTTAATAAAATAAAAACAAAATATTTGATCTAAGAAAAATTATTTTCATATTCAAAAATTTCAAAGCATAATTTACAAAACCAATAAAGAGAAAAATAAAAACATTAAAATTATTGGTTTAAAAATCAAATTTGTTTTGGTAACCAAGCATTCTTAGTGTCAGATTGTTTAGCGACATGACCCCTATCGTTAAAGCTCAAAGGCCTAGGGTTATGAACCCTCTTGGGCACATGTAGTGCACTAACGCGGTCAAAGCAATAATCACTTAAATAACCCTTCTGATTGTAATTTATGCAATGAAAGAGATCCATTTGTTTTTGTGGACATTTAGCTCGTGCACAGAAAATATTTGCAAACAAAGATGGTCTTTTAAGATTATTTTATAAATGAGAAACATTTTGAAACAATGTTGGTCTACTTAAAATATTTTGCGATTTAGAAACTTTTCGCAAATCAAAACAAAACTTAGCTAAATGACCAACTCTACCATAAAAATCATAATGATACACATTAGCATGCTTATAATGAACAATGGGTGCATGTGTGTGTACATATGATGAAGAAGAAGCCTTATAAGATGCTCATGGAGTATTAGCAATCTTAGGTTTGTGTGCATCATAGCAAAATTTAGCAAGGTGGCCTTTACGATCGCAAATAGAGCATTTATAAACTTTGCTATACAAGTGTGCATAGTGTGTGTTTGATTTAGAAGTGTCAACACGGGACTTTGCACACAAGTCCATAAGTTTCTTATATTTAATAATGCATGAATTAAGAGTTGAATCTAAAGAGGTAATACGATTTTTAACATCATTTAACTCATCATTAGGCACATATGCATTAACATTAGAAGTAGAACATAAATTAGGCACATATGCATTAACATTAGAAGTAGAACATAAATAGTCATTCTTGAAATAAGCAATATCATTTTGTATGTTCTCTACTTCTAACATGGCATTATTTTTAACATGAGATAAGCTAGTGATGGATGAGGTTAATTTTTCATTTTCCAAATTTAACATACCATTGTTTTCTTTAAGCACAATATTTTCTTTTGCAATGATATCAAATTTGGAACCTAGCAACTCATGATCGGATTTCAAATTAACATGCTTGCTTTTAAAATCTATAAAATTATTATGCAACTTAGTGTAGGCATGCATTAATCTATCATATGCACAAGCAAGTTCATTGATGGATAAATCACTATCGGATTCCGAATCGCTTACCACACTAGGGTTATCCCCTAGTGAACGTGTGCATGATGCTCCACTATTACTTAAAGTCGATTCTGCCACAATGCGTCGAATCTCCTCCAAATCTCCTTGATGTGCTTTAAAAAGTTTCCAAATCGTGTAAGCATTATCAAAATGAGCAAGTTCGTTAGAAATACATGGTTCAAAAGAATTATGCAAGAGTTCTAACATTAACTTGTTCATTGTAAACATTTTCTTATCATGATTGCTCCACTTGGATTTCTCCAATGTGGGCACAATATAAGCACAATCAATAACTTCCCATAAGTCGGTATTTCTAGATTCAACAAATATTTTAAATTTAGAGCACCATTGAGCATAAGGGAAATTTCTATATTTTGGAGCAATGTTTGGATTATAGCCTAAATGAAATACATTCATATTTATGATATATATGTGAATATATGCAAGCAAGACAAATACAATCATAACTAGATTAGCACAAATAAGATAACGTGGATCTTTAACTCAAGGCGATTAGACCTTAAATCAAAGAGCACCAAGCTCTGATACCAATTGTAAGACCCTAGAAGGAGGAGGGGTGATTAGGGTCTTATACTAATCTAATCCGATTTTATATTAATTAAAACTAATTAATAAATTGTTCTTGCAAGATAGATATACAATATGTTACAAGCAAGAATAAGCAATATGAACAAATGATTATATCCTAGCAATGAGATATTATAAATATATGAGCAAGTATATATAAACTAAGACAAGGGTAAAATAAACAATCTACAAAAGAGATAGGGCAATATGAAGAGCAATACACAAAGGCGATATAAGATAAGAATACCAATGCAAACATAAACAAAACAATATGATCACGGAGTTCGGTCTAACCACTTGACCTACGTCCCCGCTCCTCACCTCGAGGAGATCTTCACTATCACAACCGGGCTTTCTACGTTTAACCGAATAACGTTTACACCACATGATACAGTTTTCTAGTTTACCGAAAACTCTACAACTAACACACTCTTGTAATCTCACTCTACACCCTCTCAAGTGTTAAACTAGACGTGTCTCCCTCAAGTGCTCGGATACAACCTCTCCCTAGGTTTGTCAACCGACGCCACTCCTCTTGGGATGATCTCCGACTCTCGCCACACACTTCTCTCGGTGTACAAGTGTATTACAAAGTGAATCTCACAATAAGCACAATACAAAGTGTTTGTTCTTTATAATGGATGAGAACGAATTTTAAGCTCACTCTCTAAGTTATACAATCCCACAACCCAATTATACTATGAATGTAAATACAATAAGCTTAATGGTTGTGTATGTGTAAACAAAGAGAAAATAAAATCAACTAAACTCAATATGAACACTAGCTTAATAAAATGATAATCAAACAATATAAAATATAAAGCTAGATTGAGTTTAGAAAACTTCTCAATAGATCAAAAGTGGAAGGAGAAGAGTTGGATGCTCAAACACCAATAGATGATCTCCTCAAATTCTTGTGAAATTAATTTCACAAACTCAAACTTCCAAATGCTTAAAAGCTTCTTAAACAAACTTAAACCAAACTTAAACCCTTATTTAAAACTCTTTAAACTTGTTTTAAAAACACTCTCTTGTTATTGAAGAGCTGAAGGCAATGGGGAATTTATACCAACTCAAAACATCAGCCAAAATAACATTGAAAAGACCAAAATACGCCCAAAGAATCAAATCAAGATATAGTCATTGGAAAGCAATCATCAGTTTGGTGATCGACCGTGAGAAATTGGCGGTCGATCACGAAGCACAAAATCCAAAAGAACAGTTTTGAAAAGATGACGGTCGACCATGACGGTCGACCGTGAAAGTATCTGGATGAGCCACGGTCGACAGTCACGATTGACCGCGAGCCATAAAAAGGCAAGCTGGGTTTCTAGACTACAGGCATTCGACCATGACGGTGGACCGCAAACTGATACAGAAAATATACAGGTTTTTAAAACAGTTTTTTGATTTTAAAACCCTGTTTAAAATATCAAATAAATTCCAAAAAATACAGAACTTTGGGAAATTATTGTAGACATGATAATAAACATGCTACATTAGTTAGTTTTCAAAAAAGAACACCCAAATAAAAAATATCATCATTTTACAAAATAGTCCATGTTCGGTGGAAAATTTGCAATAAGAAAATAATAAAAGAATTGTGTTTGATTTTATTTTCTCTAACTACTTAGAAAAAGAATGTTTACAACTCTCTCAACTCTAGATTACAATTGGATTTCCTGATTACAAAAGAGATGAGAATGATCTGGATTCTCCCCTTTGTTTAATTCTGGGTTCTTCATGGTGGTGATGGAGTGCTTCCTTCGAATGCTCACGTCGAACTTGCTCTCCGTTGACGATCCGAAAACCTCAATTCGCTGGAACAAATGACTTGTCTGGTTGAATTGTTCAAGAACTCTCGACGAGTATTGTAACTCAGAATGAGTAATAAACTCTAACAAGAAAAGAGTTGTTTGAACCGAAATAATTCGGTTAATAAGCCAAGTATCGAATGTCTGGAATTCTTCTGTCGAAGATGGTTGCCCTCCGATTGTGTAAAGATCCAATCCTGAGAAATTCTCCCCGATCTGATTCTAGAAAATCTCATCTGACCTCCCAAAATCCGATCCTGAACTCTGTTGACTTTGTTGATATTTATAGGGGATTAGGGGTGTAACTGCCCCTACAATCCGTGTCTAAATGGGGGTTTAGTCGCCCCATTAATCTGGTGTAACAACCCACGTAAACCACTCCCTAAATCGTGGGTGAAAAACAACTTTCGGAACTGTATGGATCACATTTGAATGAGTCAGAACATTGACTTGCATTCTGGCATAGATTTGTGTTTGAACGTAGTATCTGGAAGTGCGTTCTGCAGCGGTTGGAGCTGCGTTCTGCAGCGGTTAGAGCTGCGTTCTGTCCTCTCTATCTTTATATATGGATGACACCAATGACAAGTAGAGAAGGCCTTATCCAGGTTATTTGTGACGCTTGAGGCATCCCAATAACGCTCTATCAACTGCAGGTCACGATATGGCAAGCTTTTTAATAAGACTGTTCACGTAGTCTCTAGATCTTCCCGCTTTTCTAAAATCATTACACTGCTCATAAGCACCTCTGATAGTTGCTAATATAATATTGGTCATGTTGTTGTCGCAGCCATCAAGATCAATCATCTCCAATATGGGGCTGTGTTGATAGCTGAGGATGTCATGATTGCGTTGCTTTGACCTTTGGTACGTAGCCATTTGTGTTTTGACTGTACGGATGAATTCTACCTCTCGGTTTAAAGAAATCGTTGGCTTGTAATTTCTCCATGATCCATAGGGGCATCCTTTGATTACAGCTTTCCTTTGGTAATAAGAAAGTCGTCTGATTGTAACCTTCTTAATTGTGGCTAGACGGGGACTAGCTTTCTATTATGATTTTTTTAGACAGCCTACAGAACCCCCTCCAAAGTTTTTGAAAGTTCGCGGTTGACTGGAACGAATTTTCGAAATACTTTGGATCCCAAAATTTTGTTGATTGAATACACCTCATTGCAGACTGAGTGGAGCATCTCAGGGTCTTAGACAAATTCGATGACGCCATCTTTTTAGTTCGTCAATAATGACTTGGACTTTAGCTTGTTTGACCAAGTTCGTCATCTTCAGGGAGGTTGAGCACTTCCTGGCTTAAGACCAATCTATTGTCATAAACAGAGAGAATCACAAGCCTGTATGAGAAGAACTTCATGCCCAGCTTAGTCAGGAGGACAGCCCGAATCCATCATATCGTCATCACTTGGAATATTAACCTCTTTAAAAGGGTTGATTGTGTGATCGGCTGATGCGTTCAACCAACCGAATGCAGTGATGCGTTTGGAAGCTAACTCCCCTTATTTGAAAATGCGAAAATCACGTTTCGGGTGGGATTTTCGCCTAAAATCCCGCGCTGATTTGATGGCTACAGCTGTATATAAATAGACCACTGAGGTCAAATCAAAAAGTCACTCGACTTTTCTCTTCCTTGCTTTCCTGTCGACCGCTTAACAGGGTTCATGTTTATCTTCTCCAGCGCTTCAGCAAAAGAGAAATTCATCTCTAAATCTTTCGTTAATCCATTCTACATCTACTTCGTCACTATTAGAATGGCTCCCAAGAAGAGAATGGCCTCCAAATCCAAGATCGTCCATACTCAGGGTGCTCCTTCGGCTAAGACCTCTGGAGATGTCCAGGCCGCCACCCTGACGTCTCCGACTTCCTCAATTAACGGTAAGTCTGGGTAGTTGAAAGCTATTTTGACAGATTCCTTCCTTTTGATTTTTGATTGGAGGTTCTGCCTTCCCCTATTAGAACCTAGAGATCATACTTAACGTTTCTCGGTCTTAAAATGCATGGTTAGCTCCATCGTTCATGGTATTTCAACGCAGGTTCAGACCTTGCATTTCAAATTTTGAATGCAGGTTGAGACCCTGCGTTTTGGGATTTTAGACGTAGGTTAAGACCCTGCGTTTTAGGACCTGGATGCGGGTCTGGGCCTTGCGCTTGCGTTTAAAATTCTGGGCACGAGTCTGGACCTTGCGTTTAAGATTCTGGACGCGGGTATGGACCTTGCGTTTAAAATTCTGGACGCAGGTTGAAGCCCTGACTTATCATTTTAGATGTAGATCCAGAATTTGCTTTCTTGAGTTGGACTCCTGAGTTTAACTGACTGACTTTGCTATTTGCAGCGTGCTATTCCAACGAGCCTCTTTCTTTCAAACACTATTTCGGCCATGCGGGAGGTGCGGAGAAAAATACAATCTTCAGTTTTTGTTTTGAGTACCAAGCTTTCCAGGACACGAACAAGGAGCGGGCGAAACTCATTACCCAAGCTTTCTCCGAGACGCTCAGGTCCTTAGTCACAGATGCTAAATTTGAAACCGCCGAACGTGAGATTTTAAAGAAGCCATCCTTCCTCTTCGGGGATTCTGTTAAGATGGACCCTAAGCGGATGTCGGAAGGAAACTACAAATGGCTGAGGGCTGTCAACAATCGTCGTCTTTTCCTCCCTAACTTAGAGCGAATGTGGCCAATTTCTTATTATCAGTGCGCTTCCATCCCACGGTCAATGAATTGGGAACTTGTTCAGGATCAGGGAGGTGTTGCCACTGGGCATATTACTCCTCGAGGCACTCACCCGGCTGGTTTTAATCAATTTGTGGCCCTGAAACCAGGTTTATTCAAGAAGGAACATCCCGTCGACGAACCCGCTAAACTGGTGGAGGTCTTCATTAGAAAATTTATATCTGTCAAAGGAGACTTCCCTGCTCAAGACTTTAGGGCTCCAACGTGGGTACATTCGAGTGAAACAGACTGGTGGGCCCGGATGATAAATTTTGTCTTGGAGGAGCTGGAAGAACCTTTGAGGATTTCAAATCTGAGGACTCTAATAACGGCTACTCGGTATGGGATTTCTCCAAATTACAGTGGTCTTTTTGCTATGCTAGAATTTTATAATCCCCACACCGGTACATTTTTCACTCCTGTTGGTGAATTAGGCTTCGCTCTTCATGAGATGTTTGAAATTTCTGGATTATCTTTTGGAGAGCTGCCTTATGAGGAATTCGTTCCCGGCAATAGGGAATTGGAGATCCTAAAGCATGGTGCCCCCGAGATCTATGACACTTATTAAGAATTAATGTGCTATTTCCAGATCTGTGCACAAACTACTGGGAAAAGGGCCAATGGTGTGAAACAAGGACAATGGGCAGAATATCTTTTTCGAAACCTGTGGGACAAGGAAGCTGAGGTGACTCGTTTAGACATCAGTACTCTTGAGGAAATCAACGAGCGTATCAATGATGTGACCTCCCACTACACTTGTGAGGTAGAGGAGGATGTCTTCCCAGCTTTTACTACTTTCGAAAGCTTCCATTATCAGGCAGAAGTTCCAATCTCTGACATGGCCCTGTTCACGGGTTTTCTTACTCTCTGGTTGAAGCGATGTGTGGTACCTACCAAGCCGGTGGACGCTATTACAGTAGAGGTGTTATACCCCACTGTACTTCTAGCTTATGGACGACCCTTAAATCTTCTTTCAGCCATGGTGTACTGCTTGCAGAGTGGTTTGCGGGAACTCGCCTCTGAATTTGTTGCCGTCAAGAAATTTGACTCGTATGGGAAGACTATCATCCAAACTCCGACCCCTCGAGTGCCAATGCCATATATTTATTTGGTATCTTGGTTTGTGTTGCACTACCCTTCGATAATGTCGACTCCTGAGTCAAGTACACCACAGCTCCTCTTGTTCAGCAATTAGAAACTGCTCAATGGGTTGGTTGGTATCAAGTTAAATTTCGAGAAATATTTAGGCGGGACCATAATTACGAGATCGCTTGCAAAATTCCTGTTTTCGAGGGTGGTGCATATGGAGAACTCCATCAAGACACTCCGAGATGAAATTCTTTCACCATATTCAGTAGAGGTGCCTTCTGGTGGCTCATCAATATTCGCCCCGGCTATCTTATTTTTCGACAAGAGAGGAAGTGTTTTATTGAACCATATCAGCCTTATCGCTTTTCTCAGCAATTTGGCTATGATCAGATTTACGTTGGGAATCCAAACCCCGCTCTTGTGTACACAGGTAATGTGTATGAAGGAGCAAGAGCTTGGTACTACTCGATAGCGGGATGTACGGGAGCGAAATTCCGACTACCGCATAAGATGCCCAACGTTCGTATTTCTTTAAGTTTTTGCACATGGTAACAAGCTACCTCTCAAATTTCAGCTTACAACATGAATACTTCTTACTTGAGAGCCATCCGCAAATAGTATGCTTTAAAGAGGAGTGCTAAAAGGTTCCGTGCCTGGGGTGCTAGCAAATATTTATCATACGAAAAGGCGATTACAGAGGACGAGCGGCGTCAATCACCAGAGGGAGTTTAGGAAGAGGTCAGGGTGCCGGATACTCATGAGGTGGAACCTTCAAGAGTCCAGACTCGGAGTAAGAGTGCCACTGGAAAGAGAGCACTAGATGCGGCTGAAGAAGCTAAATATGACAAACGAGCTCGTCGGAAGTTAGCACTCGAACCCCCTGCTTCTAAACTTATGTCAGATGCCCAGAAAGCATGGCATGCCGAAGAGGAAGAATGAGAGTCAACTACTATGGGACTCTCGCCTCAGCCTGGTCTCCCTAGCATTGGTCCTGCTTTAGGAGGCCCTACCTCTTCTGCCCATTCATTGAATGAAGAAGAACGTGGGGATGAATCATTTGCAGGGGGTATGGAGTTTGCCCCTGAAGACACGCTTCACGATACCGCCACTACTACCCCTCATGTTGAAGAAGATAGACCTCCGGTTCAGGAACCTACGATGGCTGCCTAGCAAGACTTAGTGGCAGACAAGTCTCCTTCCACTTCTGTGCTATTACCACCTGTAGGAGACGTACAGCCTAGCCCTACTACTGGAGTCATATCAAAACCTACTCTCACTAAAGATCCACCAGCATTTCCCCCCGTGAATGAAGAGGAGCCTACAGATCATAGAGATGATGCAAATAATACGGATGGTGGTGGCGACCAAAGTGGGAGTGATGAGAACAATGACAATTTATGTGATGACAGCGATGATCCCGGGGAGTGGGATATTGGACCACCATCTTCTTCAGACAAAGCGTCACCCTATATCCCTTTGCCTCTTACGGGTAAGTGTTGTTTGTTTTGATTTACGACTAGTCGTTATTGTATATCTAAACAATTTTCTCATATAGATCCTATGATACATGAGGCAAGCGCTGTCATCCCTACTTCAACGCAACAGCTTATGCTACCCCCAGCTCAGGTGTCAGAACCACCTTGCTTGGAGCTTTCAACGACAACTCTCCCACCAACGACCTTATTGACAATTTCTTTATCCTCTACAGAAGTTGTAGACGTGCTAAGATCATCTGGAGCGGGGGAACTTATGATTCATCAATCGAGTCCATCTCAGCTGGATGTCGACGTTCCCTCCCAAGCTACTATGCCAAAATCACCTGCTGGTCTTTTACTTGGCTCAATATCTTCAGAGATTTCTGTACCATCTCCCATCGCTGCTTCGAGTCCCACAGACGTGCCATATTTCCTTAAGATTTCTCTTAATTATCTAGAGAGTCTGACAAAGAAGGTGATTGAGGTGGTATTGGCTGGCAGAGATATTTTTGAAACCTTCAAGCCTATGCTCACCAATAGTTTGAACAACCTCAAGTTTGTGGGTGATGTCGATGTCGTTCGTCGTTGCTCAGAAGCTATCTCACGCCTGGAGTCACAACTAAGGTTCTTGGAGACCTTAGGTCGTGCTGATATCCAAGCACAGATTACGTCGACGTTTGAAGACATCCGGGCTGAGGAGTTTAATAAATATGAAGCAGCTCAGCATCATATAGCCGAGGAGGAAGTCCGGGTGGAACATTTGCAAAAGCTGCATGCTCAGAAGCAAGCTGAGCTAGCGCTCTCCAGCACTTCTCTAGAGAATTTACGGGAGAAGATCGTCGCTGCTGAAGTAGAGTTGACCAGGTTGAAAGCTCAATTCAAACGAGAAGAAGCTATTGTCACTGAGCTCAACGTCAAGAGCGCAACCTCTCTAGTAGATTATCACACAGGAGCTAATGCTCTTGTAGAGGCCAAACAGAAGATTACCGCCATGCTTCCTAATGAGGACGAGCTTCGGAAATGAGCTGAAATGCTGGTGCGAACTGATCATGAAGAGAAACTTTCTGATATTAAGTCTAAACTTGTCTCCTTTAGTTTGATGGATTGATGAGTCAGTTCTTGTATTGCTCCTTTGGTAGAAACAATACTTATTTCCTTGTTGCTTTGATTTCCTTTGAATAAACGTAGCGCTGTTTTGGTTTTTCATCGTTTCTTTTACATATCATGAAACCATGAAATTCTGCTTTAATATCAAAGGATAGATTGCTTATGTGCTTTTGTTTTAAACACTGGAAGAAATTTGTAAATTTCAGAAGTGCCATGTTACATGGTGATTTCGAGGCCTTAGCGCTCTATTAACGAGAGTCGATAAGTTGAAAGTGTTGCGTTTGGAGCAACTTTGAGGCCTTATCGCTCTATTGACGAGAGTCGATAAGTTGAAAGTGTTGCGTTTGGAGCAACTTTGAGGCCTTATCGCTCTATTGACGAGAGTCGATAGGTTGAAGGTGTTGCGTTTGGAGCAACTTTGAGACCTTATCGCTCTATTAACGAGAGTCGATAAGTTAAAAGTGTTGCATTTGGAGCAACTTTGAGGCCTTATCGCTCAATTGACGAGAGTCGATAAGTTGAAAGTATTGCGATCGGAGCAACTTTGAGGACTTATCGCTCTATTGACGAGAGTCGATAAGTTGAAGGTGTTGCGTTTGGAGCAACTTTGAGGCCTTATCGCTCTATTAACGAGAGTCGATAAGTTGAAGGTGTTGCGTTCGGAGCAACTTTGAGGCCTTATCGCTCTATTGACGAGAGTTGATAAGTTGAAGGTGTTGCGTTTGGAGCAACTTAGAGGCCTTATCGCTCTATTGACGAGAGTCGATAAGTTAAAGGTGTTGCGTTTGGAGCAACTTTGAGGCCTTATCGCTCTATTGACGAGAGTCGATAAGTTGAAGGTGTTGCGTTTGGAGCAACTTTGAGGACTTATCGCTCTATTGACGAGAGTCGATAAGTTGAAAGTGTTGCGATCGGAGCAACTTTGAGGACTTATCGCTCTATTGACGAGAGTCAATAAGTTAGAAGTGTTACGTTCGGGGCAACTTTGAGGACTTATCGCCTTATTGACGAGAGTCGATAAGTTGAAAGTGTTTCGACCGGAGCAACTTTGAGGACCTATCGCTCTTTTGATGAGAGTCGATAAGTTAGAAGTGTTGCGATCAGAGCAACTTTGAGGACCTATCGCTCTTTTGACGAGAGTCAATAAGTTAGAAGTGTTGCGATCGGAACAACTTTGAGGACCTATCGCTCTTTTGATGAGAGTCGATAAGTTAGAAGTGTTGTGTTCAGAGCAACTTTGAGGACCTATCGCTCTTTTGACGAGAGTCGATAAGTTAGAAGTGTTGCGATCGGAGCAACTTTGAGGAAGATAGAGTTCAAATTCTGTAGAAATGAAACCCATCATAGGTTTAATGTTGACATTGGAAAGATTTTGCCAACTATTTTGTTTTAAATTGTGCAGAAGATTTAAATTCAAGCAGCATATTTTCCAAAAATCCAATTCTAGAAATAGGGGCACCCTTGCGTTCATGCTCTTGAGTTGGACTGCGTATTTTTAGAAGAACGCATCTCTAGATTATTGCGTTTAGTTTGGCCTTCCTATCTCATGGACGCAGGGTCTTGTCCTGCGTCTTATCAGAAGTCCAAGCGGCTATAATGATGACGAAGAGACCATACCCGTCTGGAGTCTTGGAACTCTACATCTCCGTCATTGACTATTTATAAATAGGCCTGATTAGTCTTGTCAAAAAGCCTTAACAATTAAACTTCTTTCTTGAACTCAGAAACGAGTTTCTTCTCGTTAGTTCTTCCACTATTTCATCTTGTCTTCTGGCCATGGCTTCCAAGAAGTCTTGCTCGAGCGGAGACGGAAAGATGGTGCACCCTACACCGCCGTCGGAGAATGTTTTTGGGTCCACTTCCAGACTGACGTCGACGCCTCCCTCACCGGCGACTGGATCTCAAGGTAAGCCACGCTGCTTTTTTTTTGTTTCAGCGTTCTTTTATGATAGGTTTTCTTGAAATCCCGTGGATGAATTCTGGTTGATGATGACGAATAAGATTCGTCTTTTCAATCTTGAATGTGAAAAGAACTTGCATATCTCTTGACGAAAACTTGTTCGCCTCCTTGATTTTGGATGCTGACAGAACTTCCTGTGTCCATTATCGTAACGAAGGGTCAAACCCTTAATGTTGAACACACGGAGAAGTTTCTGTGTTCATTAACGAAAACTATTCGTCTTCTTACTTTTAGATACAAACAACATTCCTGTGTTCTTTGATCTTGAACGCAGAAGGGAACTTCTGTGTTTATTGACGAGATGAAGGGTTGATCCCTTAATCTTGGATGTTGAAAGAAGTTTTGTGTTCATAGGGATCCAACGCGGGTCTAGATTCCTTGCGTTTAGGCTGATCTCAACGCATATCTAACTCACTGTGTTTGCATTCATCTACTTTATTGACTTTGCTTTTGTTTGTCTGCAAGGTAGGGCTTCTGCTGTTGCTCCCCTTATTATTCCCGAAGATGCCCCTCTCATTCCACCCATCTCCACGATCTTCCCACACGAGGGCTTCGAGCGGGTGACTGATGAGGCTGTTTATCTGTCACCCAATTGTACTCTTTTCCTCTCTAGGAGTTTAGAAAATTAGGTGAAGCACGCCTTCTCCATTGTGATGCATAGGTGGGGCTCCTTCCTTGAGTTTCAAGATTCTATCGAGGAAGGGTTGAATGCTCTTGCGGAAGTCAACCCCCTCTACGCTCGACGTTTTGAGGAGAAGATCTACCGCTACTCGGGGGCCGCTCGTTATTTAGAGGAGTTGCAGCACACAGACTTAGGACCTAAAATCCAATGGTTCATCAGCAACGCTAGGCTAAAGGAGAAAGTTGCTGCCAGGGCCCGAGCTTTGGATATTTCAGAGAGGAAGCCTCGCATCTGGAGCTTGCAGCAGCAACGTTGCCAATCCAGTGCCAGACTCAATGCAGGGGAGCTAACCCAGGAGGAGATCAGCCTTGGGGATGCCACCCTCGAAGCAGAAGTTCAGGCTGAAAAGGAAGCCATCCAAGTGCTGCAACAGGAGGCTTCTGCTGCTGCTGCGGTTTCTAATGTCGAGCTTTGTAACAGAGTTAAAGAAGAAGTGCTGGCGAAGCACGAAAGAGTTATATCGAATACAGAGGCTCAACTTCTGAGCTTCTCCTTACTCTAAGCCCCAGCAACTCTTACTTTTTGTTTTGATTTTGTAATAACTCTATGTTATTTCTTCAAACACTTATTATCTGCATGAGATGAATTGCTGCTGCTTTTCTTGCATTTTCTGTGTTTGTCTGGAATGCTGCAGCTTCGTTGTGATGTTGGAATTTCTAAAAGTTACCCCCTGGCGTTTGAATGATTTGAACCCAGGCTTATCGAGGATGCATGGTTTTGTTTTTGCATCCAAACAGGTTTGAACTCAACTCCAAGACTTGGGTTGTAGTTATAAGACTTACGTTCAGGGAGATCTGACGCATTCCAACTTGTCGAGGATCCCCTTTGCTGTTGTTAGGGTAATCTCTGGAAGTTTCTTCATTGTAGTTGAAATTATGTGTTTGAATGCACTCAACGTGGGTCTGCCCCCTTATAGGAACAAAGAACGTAGGGTTGGGACTTGCGTCCGAGAGACTTGAAACGCAGTTATAGAACTTGCGTTCAGGGAAGCTAGACGCTCTTTCTTCCAACCTTGGGTGCGCATCTTAGGTTGTTAAGACTTTTCCACTAAACCAAATCAATCCAACAACTTAGGAAATTTTCCTTATTATAATCTTTCTCGACAACTTAAATCGTCAGAGGTGTAATGTTAACTTGACGACATACAAAGTAGAAGAACAATTCGTTCAAACAAACATTTAATAAGCAACCCCCAGCTAAGCTCCAGAGACTTGCGACTTACGGGTAATATTTCTTAAGAAATTTCCCATTAATTGGCATCATAAGTCTGTCGCCTTTTTTATCGATGAGACGATAGGCTCCATTGGAATAGACTGTCTCTATCACAAAAGGTCCTCCCATTTGGGATTAAACTTCCCTTTGGTTTTGTGAGTCATCACCATCGGTCGTCGATTAGCCAAAACTAAATCGCCTCTCTTGAAAATCCGTTCTTTAACCTTTTTGTTGTAGGCTTTAGAAATACGGGCTTGATATAGTTTAATCTGTTGCTGAGCTTGAATTCGCTTGTCGTCTAAAGCTTCAAGTTCCTGAAGACGCCGTTGGTGTCTTTCTTCATCTGTCAGTCCGGCAGTGATAGTGACTCTTAAGGAAGGGATTTGGATTTCCAATGGCAATACAGCTTCACAGCCGTATACTAAAGAGAACGGCGTAGCTCTTGTAGGGGTCCTTACTGTTGTCCGGTAGGCCCACAAACATTCGTTGAGTCTTTCGTCCCAATCTCGTCGGCTCTTGGAAACAAACTTTTTGAGGAGCTTCATGATAGTTTTGTTAAAAGCCTTTGCCAGACCATTCACTGGCGGATAATACGTCGTAGATGCGACACTTTGGATTCTAAATTTATCACAAAATCTCTAAAATCCAAAGCTAACAAACTGTGTCCCATTGTCGTGCACTATTTGTCTCGGGACTCCAAAACGGTAGATGACGTGATGTTTGACGAACTTAACCACATTCTTCGTCTTGACTTCTTTTAGCGGGATTGTCTCCGCCCATTTGGAGAAATAATCGGTTACGACCAAAATGAACCGGTATCCTTTGGAAGTCAGAGGAGAAATTGGCCCCACGATGTCCATGCCCCACATTTCGAATGGCCAAGAAGCAGATGTGGGATGTAAGTTTCTTGGCGCTTGATGGATAAAATCACCATGAATCTGGCATGCATGATAGCGTTTAGCGTAGTCTGCTGTGTCTGCGAACATCCTTGGCCAATAATACCCAATTCGTCAGAGACGATCGCCCAATTTAGCTCCAGGCTGATGAGCTCCACACATTCCGTCATGAGCTTCCTTCAGGGCCTCTTTTGCTTTCTTCCAAGAGAGGCATCTAAGCAAAACTCCATCATGTGATTTACGGTACAGGGTTTGAGAAATTACATCATAATAGAATTGGAGGACCTTTCGTTTGATAGTGGCCGCTTCCTTAGAGTCATCAGGTAAAATTCCGTATATGGCATAGTCAATGTACGGAAACCACCAATCTCTAGCTTCAAATTCCATCGAGGTCGTACAGACTTCTCCTGTCGTTGTCTTATCTGAGCTTTCCTCTATAAGAATCTTGGAGCAGTATAGCTCACGTCCTGTGACTAGGATCGTTGTTTCGGCACCTGGCGGTAATGCCAGCGAAGTTGCCAATGAGGCCAAAGCGTCTGCGTAAGCGTTCTGAGTTCGTGGAATGTATTCAATAAAGAATCCTTCGAACTTCTTAGCTTGCTTTAGTACTGCGAAGTAGTACGGGATTAGGTCCTCATGACGTACTTCGTATTTCCCTCAGACTTGATTTACGATGAGTTGAGAGTCACCGTAAGCCTCAAGATGTCGAATATTAAAATCTTCGGCAAATTACATTCCTAGTAGCAGAGCATTATACTAGCCACATTATTGGTGCAAGGTTCGATTAGGGAAAATCCTCTTGGGATCACGTGACCGTTTGGGGAGACGAACACCACTCCTACTCTCGCGGTAATTGCTCTATGAGGGTTCGCTCTGGATGCACCGTCGAAGAATAATTTTCACACTTGCGTAGATTCTCGAGTGACACAAGCTTCGACGACTTCGTCGGGCAATTCTTCATACAATTTAGATGTCCCTGACACCGGGTGATCAACTAAAAAGTCTGCCAACGCTTGACCCTTGACCACCTTTTGGGGCATGAATTGCATATCATATTATGACAAGAGAATGGCCCATTTTGCGAGCCGGCAATTTAGAGATGATGGCTTAGTCATTAGAACTCTCAAGGGATTCACCTTAGAGATGACGTGAATTGTTTGTCCAACTAGGTAATGTCGCATCTTTTGAACTATGAATACCAAAGCGAGACATTCTTTTTCAACTGGATTGTATCGGTGTTCGGCTCTCATCATAGTCCTGCTTAGGTAATAGATGACTTGCTCTTGACCTTGATCGTTGTTCTGGGCCAACAAAGCTCCAAGAGAATGTTCCATAGCTCTCACATATAACAGGAATGATTTTCTTGATATTGGGGCTACAAGAACCAGCGGTTGAGTAAGATACTCCTTAATCTCTTTGAAGGTTCTTTGGCAATCCTTATCCCAAATAAAGAATACTCATTTCTTCAGGAGTTTAGAGAAGGGTTGACAGCGTCTGTAGGCGTTGAAAATTACCTATAGGTCTCCACGAATAGCTCGAAGCTAAGAGAAGATGATGAACATCACTATCAAAGTTACAGAAGCTTGATTGACATCGACAAACGCTTGAAGTGAATCGACGGACTATGTGAAGCAACAGAGTTTCAAAATAACAGGAACGAAAGCTGATCGGGAGCCCCGCGTCATTTACGAAAGGCAGAACACCCCTCGTGTCTCATTTATTCCACATATGACTCAATCATGGGATCTTGTAGATCTCCTCGTTAGCTTTCCGATACATCTTAGATCAGGTCATTTGGAGATCATATGAGAAAGATAAAGTCAAAATACCAAAGATAGTACAAACTCCAAGACAGTGTTGGTGTCTCAGACAAGAATGATAATTTTGGCCATGATCCAATTTGAAGATGAAGAAACTCAAAACATGAAAATTGTAGAACTCCTCGTTATCTATCCAATGCATCTTGGATCCGATCATTTGGAGGTCATATGATAAAGTTATGACCAAAATATCCGAGACACTCATTGGTGTCTCGGCTATGGCCGAGACACTCACAAGTGTCTCGGACCTTGTGAAGCTGTTTTAACCATGATTATATTCAAATCTGAAGAATCTTAAAAGATAAAAGTTGTAGATCTTTTCGTTATCTTTCCCACACAACTTTAATCACCTCATTCGGAGGTCGGATGAAAGAATTAGAGCGAAAATACTGAAGAGGGTACAAACTGTCTCGCACATGTGTGAGACACCCCGAACTGTCTCGCACTTGGGACGTGTGTTTGACGGTTTTCGATCAGTTTTGACGGTTTCAGAGCCTCCCTAATTACCTTGGGATTATCTTTAAATGTGATAAAGTGGTTATAACTAAAGATAAGAGGGAATTAACCGTTCCTATCCAAACACAGGGCTCCTAAAGCCTATAAATACAGCCCAGTGCCTTCATTTTTTAGGATCTGTATTTCTCGAGCGTTGGTGAAGCCCTGTCGAATTGAGGAGTGAAGATCCACAAATTTCAAAGGAGGAGGAGGAGAGATCGGATCGAGTTCGTCGTCATAAAGAAGAGGAGCTCGGCGGATCTACATCGCCCGTGTTCATCCCTTAAGATTACCCCGTTGTGGTGATCTTAAGAAGAGCAATTATCTCGTTGTTACCGAGATAAGCGCTATGGTTTCTTGATTCCTTCACGAATCAACGAAGCTCTGCCTGATTTTTATCAATCAGATCTGATCAACGGTGGTCCACGGATATCAACATCCCCGTCACAGGCCAAGATCCCACGCAAGCAGAAGACCGATAAACGATCTCTGCGCTGTTTGAAGAGAGTTGTATTTTTTTCATTGTGTAAGAAAGTCTTATAAAAAGACTAGTTTTATTTTAAATCTGTAATCAATAAACGTGTAATAGATTCAGCAATGAAGAAATCAATTTTCTCCGCAAACAGCGTCCTGAAAGATTCGATATAAATCTCCAAATGTAGGCCAACCTCCCTTGCAAACCCCTGAGCTCTTTAAGATTCTTTGTGGGTGGCATATCTTGAATAGCGCGGATTTTCTCTGGATCAAGAGAAATTCCCTTGGACGTGACAATAAATCCCAGGAATTTTCCACTTGACACCCCAAGAAATGATTTTGTTGGGTTCATCTTTAGTTGATGTGTTCGCATGATGTCGAACATTATTTTCAAGTCTGTAAGATGATCGCCTTTGTGTTGGCTCTTTACCGCTATATCGTCAACGTAGCATTCTATCTTCTTTCGCAAATGTTCGTGGAAGATGGTGTTCATTGCGTGTTGATAAGTTGCACCTGCGTTTTTCAGGCTGAAGGGCATCACAGTGTAGCAATACACCCCTAGTGGTGTTCTAAAAGCGGTGTGTTTTTCGTCTATCCATGAAAGACATCCTTTCATATCCGCAGGTATTGTCGATCATGACGTCAGTTATAGGAAGAGGGAACTCGTCTTTCGGACAGGCTGTGTTGGGGTCACGAAAGTCGATGCATATTTGGACCTTACCATTTTTCTTAGGAACTAGAACAATGTTGACCACCCAATCTGGATGTTGTTCTTCCCTAACAAAACTCAAATCTATAAGCTTTTTAACTTCAGACTCAATTGCCTCCATGATCTCTGGACGAAATTGGCGTTATTGTTGTTTAACGGGTTTTACATCCGGATCGATGTTGAGACGATGCATGGCAACTTTTGGGTCAAGACCAGGCATATCTTCATAGTTCCAAGCAAAAACATCTATATATTCTCGGATGAGAGATATAAGGTCTTCTCTCTCAGATGATGATAAATTTTTAGCTATGAAGATGAGCTTAGGATCATGTTCATCTCCCATGTTGACCTGGATCACTTTATCTTCAGTAGGTGGTTCGCGTTGCTCAAATCGCATATCCCACAAGATGTTGAGACGCTTGATCCAAGGGTCATTGGTCGATTCGATTAACTCTCCGTCACCCCCTACAGCTTCATCTGGATGACTAGTTAAAACCATGTTCACAGTCAAACTTTTAAAGAAAGGTCCGACACTGACGTCAGATTCCCAAGAAGATGTTCCGGATGAATGGTCTTGACGCAGATAATTACTGATTTTGTTTTCCGAGACAGAGGGAGTTGTGACGTAAGCCAAGCCTCTTCCGGTTTTTTGATAATAATCTGGGGGTTTTCCTTCGGGGGTTAGAGACATTCGAATTGGTGTTCGTCTTCCTTTCCCGAAATTTAAACCTTGTTTTTCGTTAAAGTTATACCCCATTTATTTCATTAATCGGAGGGAGTTAGGTTCGTGATAATAGAATTGAGGAACTCCATCATCTTCTTCGGAACTTCCCTGTTTGAGTGGTTCGGGTTTAACTTTACCAAAATGAATCGGCCTCTGCCCTTTCCTTTTGGACGGGACTCTGAAGAAAGCCTTCTGTGCATCTTCTACTTCTTAGTCTGAAGTGAAGGATGACTTAATTGGCAATTTGAGGGATGTTTCTGCACATAATGTGCGCCACGGATTGGTACCTGCATTATGATCATTCTCTGTTTGTTCAGCTTTAAAAGATTCATCAGACAAGTATGCCAAAATAAAATCTTTATTAATGCACCACTCACCCTCACTCGGTACATTATTATTGTTCTCGACTGGACCCATTACATTAAAGTTTAACTCCCATGGACAATTCCCTTCAGGATCTGGCTCGACGTCTGCCTCATTACCACTATCAATATCTTCTTTCTCTTGTGATTCCGAGTAGAAGACCGAATTGGTGTGAAAGTTTTCCACTCCTCGGAATGGGTATTTTTCCACAATCAGGGTTCGAACTTCGCCTTCATCATTAACATACTTCATGACCTGATGTAGGGTAGATGGGACGATGCGATTTGCATGAATCCATGGTCGCCCTAATAACAGGTTGTAGGATGTGTCTGCATCTATGATGTAACAAGTCACTTCGGACCTGAGATCTCCGATCTGACATCTGAGTTTGATCTTTCCCAGAGACCGAGTGCTGTTGGCATTGAACTCAAAGATGGTAGTTTGAGTAGCATTTAACCGATGCATGGGAATCCCTAAAACTTGCATAACCCTGTATGGCATGACGCTAAGTGTCGAGCCTGGGTCGACCTGAACACGGCTGATTTCTGATGACCCGATGTATCCTATGTAATACAGGGGCCTGTCATGTTTATGTTTCACTTGCATATCCTCCTGAGTGAATGATATGCAGGGTAGACTTATTGCTGCTTGTAAGCATTGCAGGCAGGACTGATCTTCAGACGCTTCAGGAATTGGAGTAACTTGAGTGATAAAGCTTTCCGTGTTCCTCAAAGCTTCAATCAGAGCTTCTTTGGTGGTTTTGGACAACCTCAAAAGCTCATATAGGGTAATCTTAGCAGGTATGTTGGCTGGTTGAGCCATTACATTAAATTGGAAGGGGGTGCTCGTTTCTCCATGATCTTGATGAAGATTCTTGTTGAACCGGAGCTCTTTTTGTTTCCCTTTATCGACCGGCTTCTTTGGTACAGAACCCCCAGCGTCTTGGGGATGTTCTTCGGCTTCTTGAGCATTCTGGTCATAGTTTCTCAAGTAAGCTTTTCCCGACCTGGTACTAGGGTTGCCCTCTGGGTATGCCGCTAGTACGATTCTCTCTTCCTCTGAGTCGGTGAGAGGTTTGAGATGGTCATTTTTCTCTTTAACAGAGGGACTAATCATGTTGGATGACTTAGCCTTGCCTCTTTTCTGCTTGGGCGAGGTGTTTGTCCACTACTGATCTTCAATTAGGTCGGGATGAACCCACATGATCTCTCCTTTTGGGATAGTGAGGGGTACTAACCTCCTGTCCTTCTGATTGTGTACGTCGGTGTTTTTCAAGTGCATTTCCCCTTTAAGGATGGGAATGACACCATTTGTAGCAACTACAGGGAGGAAGTCACCGAACTGGACCGCAATCAAGTTAGTGGAAACAGTCTTCTGCTCCGGCTTCAGGGTAAGTACGTTAGCATTCACCAAATTTTGCAAGATGTCTTTAAACACATAACATTTTCTGGTAGGATGTCCCAAGAACCTATGATAGCGACAGTAATTGGGGTCATCTACCTTCCCTGCTTCATCTGGCTTTCTGATTTCAGGGAGCTGCAATTTATTGTTCTTCCAAAGAAGTTGGAACAAAGTGTCTACATGCTCCTCTTTGAACGAGTATTGCTTAGGCGCTCTTTGTTGATTTGGTGTCTTGCCTTGTTTTCCTGATGGCGTGCGTGCATCGGTATCGGCAGCTAACGTGTCCTTCCCCTTGGAGCGCGGCGCATTGTTCTGGTTGCGTTGCTGTTGGGGTTTGGGTTGAGTAACTTCTTCAGCCTTGACCCGAGCAATGATCTCTTCAGCTTGTTCTCCTTGCGATACCAGTTGTCTCCAGGAGCGACACTCTGCTACTCCCATCTGAGCAAGGAGGTGCGTCTACAAGTTATGCCTGTAAGTTTCAACCAAAGTTGATTGAGTCATACCTGATGAGCATCGCAATGCCATGCTGCGGAATCTCTCCACATAAGCTTTGATAGATTCTCCCTTCTTTTGCTTGGTGGTGAGAAGGGTAGGGACTAAGACTTCCGTGTCATCTTCGAAGAATCTGGCTAAGAAAAACCTTTCCAAATCTACCCATTTCTGAATAGATCTAGCAGGCAGTTTCATAAACCATTCAAAGGAAACCCCTTTAAGAGTACCGATGAACAAACGGGTTAGGATGGCGTCGTTGGCTACCACATCACCAGTCTGTGACTTGAAGTAGTAGATGTGTTGATTTGGCAACCCTATACCATCGAAAGGTTGTAGAGTTGGGGCCTTAAATTTCGGCGGATAGGCAGTTGTATCCCATTCTGCGGGATAAGGCCGTATCACTCCTTCCTCGCGAAGCTCGCTTCTGTTGGCTATTGCGTTAAGGTGGGCTTCTAGCTCATCCACTTTAGTTGACTGAGGATTATGTTCTCTCTCCGTCTCCTTCTCATTTTCGGAAGAATACTCCAAATTGTGAGTCTCATGTTCCACATTTTCAAGCACTTTCTGTTTTCCTTTGGAGGTTGTCCTCCGGGAAGATTCTAGTTTTTGGCTTTTTTCGGCGAGGAGTTGGGCCAGCATATCTTTCATTTGGAGAAGTGTCTCTTATTGTGCATGGAGCATAATGTGGTGTTCATCAACTTTTTAGCTAAATCCTCGGAATCTCCAGTCATGTAAGCGAAAACTTCCCCTGCCACGACGGAACTTGAACATTAGGATTCGACGATTGCCGAATGTTCATCATCAGAAGTAATTCCTTTGGCCAACTTTCTATAGTCAACTAGACGGATAGCTCCTATCCGCGTCCGGGTGTGTCGATATACTCCTTCGAACTCGTCGCAAAGTTCCCGAACGGTCGGGGAATGGCTTCTTTCTGATTCATCAGAATTAGGAGGGGAAGCTTTCCCTCTGCCAATCACATTAATAGTGACTTGAGGAAGTTCAGCTTTAGAAACCTTCTTCTTCTGATGACGTCGTCGCTTGGTAGGTCTTGCGATGTCAGATAGTCTATCGAATACAGACCTGCGAGGCTCAGGTGTACAACAGTGGCATTCGGAAAGGACTATCGAAATAAGCCGCTCACAGTGACATGAATGAGCTGCTTGTTGCGTTGGTTTTTCCCTAGAGAGTAATTCTCCCAAATCAGGGATTTGAGAGTAATTCTTTGCCGGAGATAAAACCGTCTGTCTTCGAGTGGGCGAGACTTGTCCTTGTTGGACATGAATCTTAAACCCGTGTTGACTCTTTTGTACTTGGCAGACCACATCGCGTTCTAGAGTCGAAACACAAGGGTCACGTTGTGATTTATAACTACCAGGCTTTGGCCTGTGTTTGATTGATGAAACAGACCCCTTGGGATCCTGTTTTGGTTGGACGCACCCATGGGGTGCGTTTTTATCCTTAACAGTACTGTGTTTTGGATGGACAACGCATCGCTGATGGTCGCGTTTAAGCTGTATCACTCGGGGCTCATAGTTAGGCTCATTGTCATGAAGTATGCGTTCTGGAGTGGGAACGTAGTTTTTGTGCGGGGCCTCGAGAACGCGATCCTCGCGTTGAACCAGGGATCGGTTTTCTCAAAGATGCGCTCGTCGGATGGATCTTCTCTGTCTTCGAGCGGCGTTCTTCTTAGCTTGTTTCAGAGTCTTGGCCACAACGTCATCGACATTAATGGGATTTTCCTCCATCATAGGCCTTTTACCACCCACTACATGTCATGTTGATACGGGTGTCGAATCTTCAACTTGCATATGGAGTTTGAGACCTTGGCCAAAGGAGAGGGCTTTCTTCGGCTTCTCAACAATAGGTTGGATCTCTTTAGAGGCTTTTTGGATGTTGTGCCTGGCTTTGGGGCTCAGCGATCCAGAGGAAAGAGCTTCCTCATACTTGTCTTGATCAAACTCTACAACAAGAGTTTCAACGGTCGTTCCAGTGAGATGGACATCTGATTGCGCCACCACTTCTTCATCAGAGAAGCTAGTCCCCAGCGGAGTCGCAATCTTTTGTTTGGTGGAAAATTTACAATAAGAAAATAATGAAAGAATTGTGTTTGATTTTATTTTCTCTAACTACTTAGAAAAAGAATGTTTACAACTCTCTCAACTCTCGGTTACCATTGGATTTCCTAATTACAAAATAGAGGAGAATGATCTGGATTCTCCCCTTTGTTTAATTCTGGGTTCTTCACGGTGGAGATGGAGTGTTTCCTTCGAATGCTCGCGTCGAACTTGCTCTCCGTTGACGATCCAAAAATCTCAATTCGTTGGAACAAATGACTTGTCTGGTTGAATTGTTCAAGAACTCTCGACGAGTATTGTAACTTAGAATGCGTAATAAACTCTAACAAGAAAAGAGTTGTTTGAACCGAAATAATTCGGTTAATAAGCCAAGTATCGAATGTCTGGAATTCTTCTGTCGAAGATGGTTGCCCTCCGATTGTGTAAAGATCCAATCCTGAGAACTTCTCCCTGACCTGATTCTAGAAAATCTCTTCTGACCTCCCAAAATCCGATCCTGAACTCTGTTGAGTTTGTTGATATTTATAGGGGGATTAGGGGTGTAACTGCCCCCATAATCCGTGCCTAAATGGGGGTTTAGTCGCCCCATTAATCGGGTGTAACAACCCACGTAAACCACTCCCCAAATCGTGGGTGAAAAACAGCTTTTGAAACTGTATGGATCACGTTTGAATGAGTCAGAACCTTGACTTGCGTTCTGGCATAGATTTTGTGTTTGAATGTAGTATCTGGAAGTGCGTTCTGCAGCGGTTGGAGCTGCGTTCTACAGCGGTTGGAGCTGCGTTCTGCAGCGGTTTGAGCTGCGTTCTGCAACGGTTGGAGCTGCGTTCTGCAGCGGTTTGAGCTGCGTTCTGTCCTCTCTGTCTTTATATATGGATGACACCAATGACAAGTAGAGAAGGCCTTATCTAGGTCATTTGTGATGCTTGAGGTATCCCAATAACGCTCTATCAACTGCAGGTCACGATATGGCGAGCTTTTTAATAAGACTGTTCACGTAGTCTCCAGATCTTTCCGCTTTTCTAAAATCATTACACTGCTCATAAGCACCTCTGATAGTTACTAATATAATATTGGTCATGTTATTGTCGCAGCCATCAAGATCAATCATCTCTAATATTGGGCTGTGTTGATAGTTGAGGATGCCATGACTGCGTTGCTTTGACCTTTAGAATGTAGCCATTTGTGTTTTGACTGTAGGGATGAATTCTACCTCTTGGTTTAAAGAAATCGTTGGCTTGTAATTTCTCCATGATCCATAGGGGCATCCTTCGATTACAGCTTTCCTTTGGTAATAAGAAAGTCGTCTGATCGTAACCTTCTTAATTGTGGCTAGACGGGGACTAGCTTTCTATTGTGATTTTTTAGACAGCCTACAGTCCAAAACATAAAAATGTGAACGTATAAGTTTTGACATTTTAGCTTAACCATGTTTTGAAACAATACAAAATAATTTTATAGACTTGAAAAAAGATGTAAACTATTGGAATGAAGTCTATAAACAATGAATATAGTATTTTATCAAAATACACATATAATGCACTAAAACATGATTTCATTGAGCTAAATAAAATTGATATTGATGAAATCATATATATGCATGTAAGTATAAAACAAGAAATGTATTTTCAACTGTATTTTTGATTCATTAGTTTGTGATAAGCTATTCTTATAAATACAAACGAAGTTCCCTATTTTCGGGAAATCAAAATTTACACCTACAGCTGTACAAACATTTTTTAGCTTTGTCCTTAAGAGCAAATTGAATAAATCTGAGCTTAATTGTATCTTCGGTCAATTCTCTCATTTTAATCATAATACACACTTCCTCAAATTCCGAGATAAAAATATATGCATCTTCTGTTTCATTGCCAAGGAATTTAGGAAGTATGTTTATGTAATACGGTCTAAGCTCAAAATTTGCTCCATTTACTTCAGAGAGTCTTATGCAAGATGGAATTGCATTTCTGGTGGGGTAACACATATCCTGAAAAACGGGTTGATTTGCCATTTCTTGAATTGGTTCAACACGGATTAAACGATGAGAATTATCCCGAACCCAAGTTTGCATACACCAAAACAATTTTTTTTTCTTTTTAAGGAAAGAAAGAAAATTAGTTTTTTTTTAATAAGGAAAGAAAGAAAATTAGTTTTTTTTATATGAAAAGATAAAGAAAAAGAAAAATCCTAACTAAAACAAATCAAAGCAATCACTTTTCAATCAACTCTAATTCTAGGGTTTAGCCTAACTCAACTAGACTAGCTCCTAACCAAAAACTCCTACAGTGAAAAGATTAAAGTTTTACCCAGGTAGTTAGCCAGGTAAGGATAGTACTAGAGGGTGATCAGAGATCAACTAAGTACTTTGTTCCTTGCGGAGCGCATTACGTAACCCCTAAACCTTGCCTTAGACACCAACTAATCTGAGAAAACTTCAACCGGTTCACTTAAGGATTTCTTGTTCCTTATTGAGCTTGAGTCCTTAGGGTCTAACATCTAATGATTTTTAGAAGGCTTGGGTTTGTGAAGTGAGGAATTAGTGATTTGTGGGCTAAGGAAAGGGTGATGAAATCCCTTACCTTATCTTGATTAGGGGTTTTGCCCTTAAGAATGTTTTAAGTGTGTGCCAAATCAAGTGCTACAATCACTTTGGTGAATTCCTACACTATATGAAATGTAACCCTAAAAATTAAAAGCGACTAAAAAGGATGATAAAAAAAAATTTAATTATGGTCAACAACAATCAAATGTGAGAAGAGAGCTCTTGTTTGAATTTATTATCTTGTTAGTTAATGTTCAAGTGAAAGGTAGATTTTATTATGGTCAACAAAAATAAAATCTTTTTGTTTTTTTTTAAATCCTAATTGTCTCTAATTGTGAAGCTAACTAAAAAGGGTGGAATTAAAAACTAGAAAGAGGACTTACCCGAAAGCAATTCTCTAAGTTCTTGATCTTCAATCCAAGACTTTCAAGCTCCAAGCGGTTCCTACACAAGAAAACACATAAGTTAAAGAACCAAAATAATAAAATCTTATTTAAGCACCCTCCCCGACAACGGCGCCAAAAACTTGATGCGGCATAATTACATACCAAAATTGTAAGTGCACAATTGATCAAGTTATAGTATAAAAAGTTATCGATCCCATGAGAAAGGTGATTTTAAGAGATTATTAGAATAGGTTCTTATGTTGTGTGCGTGACAAAATAGGATTAAAGAATAAGTATGATTGTGATGAGTGATTGTTGTGAATATATGCAAGAGACAATAAATTAAATTTTAGAGAAAAGAAATAAGAACCAAAGAATAAATAAAATCATAAGGCAAGAAAGAAGAATGAATAAAATCAAGAAATAAAATCAAGAATGAAAAGAAAATTCAATAAAGTCAAGATGGAGGATTCAATTAAGCTATGAGAAATCTAGAATTTAATCTACTAGCTAATCTCAATTGTAAAATACAAACTATTCTCTTTTTATCATATTTTAACTTAGATTTATTAAGCATAGACTATCAAACCATTTAAGGAAAGTATAACCTATCAAATTATCATCTAAGTCAAAATTACTATTCATGATAAGAACAACAACAAGATAGTAATCCTAGAATTCATAAGAATAACCTATCAAACCATTTAAGATAAGCATAGATTATCAAATTCATCTTCTACCAATTAGTTTTCTAGTTGATTATCCTAAACATGAATATTTTAAGTGTAAGAGAATAATTTGCATAATATAAAGGAAATTAGACTAGCATCATACAATTCTAAGATTCCTATAAGAATTAATTTCACATCTTAAGAAATAAAAGAAAAAAGAAAATAACTAATTACAAAAAGAAAAAGAAAAGAAAAAAAATCTAAACTATGAATAAGAAATAAATCTAACTACAAAGAATTAAAATCTAAACTATAAAATAAATTGTAAAAATTAAATGCAATAAAATAAATCTACTCTACAAAATAAAGAGCAAAAAGAAATAAAAAAATAAGAAAATAAATCTACACTACAAGCATGTATGTAAATCTAACTAATAAGCAATAATAAAGAAATTACTAAAAAGAAATAAAAAAGAAAATTAGAGAAAACAAACCTTGAAACTTTTCTTCATCTCCATCATCATCATCTAACAAAGAGAAGAATATTTAAAGTGGAGAAAAAAATTTTATTATTAATTGCAACAAAAATTATAATTTTTGGAAGGCCTTCTCAATTAAGAGTAGCCCTCCTCTCCAAATAGAGTTACAAAATTTTTTACACCTCTAACCCTTCACTCTCTACCCTTATTTATAGTAAAAATCAATGAATGAGAGCCATTGGATCGAAATCTTATCCAAAAATATTAATTTTCAGCCATAGATCTGTAACTAATTGTTTGTCATATCGATGCCAGCATCGATAGGGGTATCGATGCTAGCATCGATACGGGCATCGATGCTGGCATCGATGTTTGCCTCTTCCTAGTTGTTGTCCAAGCATCTCTCTTGTTCTTGGACTTAGGCTTTTGGGCAATTTGACAATTCTTAATTCTCCATTGGGCTTTGCTTCATTTCTTCATTTCTTCAAGGGGTTTTTGTTGAGAGATGAGAGTTTTGAGATTTTTTTTTCTTCATTAACCTGCAATTAAAGATAAAAACAATTATTAGTGGTATATTTATTCATATAAAATATATAATAAGGGTATAAAACTGTAATAAAATGTTATTATCAGTAACCTTAATCGATCTACGTGAAAGTCTTTAAATTATAGCCTTCTGGAAGTCGTCAGATTGTAACTTCCATCATCGGTGTTTGATGGGGGATCAGCTATCTGTTGTGATTTTTAGATAACCTACAGCCCCGACCAGGCTATCTCCAGTGGGTGACTCACAATCTGCAACATCAAAAATGTAGGACCCACATGATAGTGAAGAACTATGTGTTCTTGTAATTTTTAGACCCGCATGATTTGTTCAATATTAAAGAGGGTCCGCTTCATTCTCTGACTTTATGTCTAGTTCTTTGAGTTAGGTATCTGAAGAATCTGTACGAATAGAAAATATGTGAGAGGATGGTGTTTAATTCCTCCATGGTTCCCCCGACGATCAAGTTAGCTAATGACTTGAGTGGGGTAAAGGAAGAACTATGTGTTCTTGTAATTATGAAGTGTGTGCGTTAGAGGATCAGATTTATAAACTCCCGTAATGTTAGAATAGTATATGTATTTATACTAAGGAGGCAATGGTAGACTTGTCATTTCGACTGAGAGCAGAAAGGCGGTGGAGAAGTGTGAGCTGGCGGCCACATCGACACTTGCTTTCCAGGTGTCGGCCGGTGAGTGAAGGGAATGTCGCTTCGGCATTAAATGGGAAAAGACTGGCGGTATGGCAGAGCCCATGTGGTCCGATGAGTCATAAAGATCATTTTGGCTAGAGTCATAATGGCGCCTGCCCAGCATTAAATCCGATGTTGACACGTTGTCATAGAAATAGGGGCTTGAGACTAAAATAGTTCTTTTAGCTTCACCAAGAAGTAACGCTCTTTGAGTCGACTCTGTAACCGTCTTACAAGTGGACGAGTGGAATCGCGACCAGTTTACCAATAGAGGGAGGTTGACTAGCATCACCTTTCGTGTCGACTAACATTGCCTTTTGTGTCGACACTAAGGGATGTCGTCTCGTCCTGTCGGTTGATGAGATGGCCTTGATTGTCTCTAGTTGCTAACGAAGTGTATCAAAGAAGACTTGTCAACTACTTGAGTTTAAATTGTATTTTTATGAAAATGGGAACATCATAACATATTATAATATTATATTGTACTTTAATGAGTTATATTATATTATAGTTATTATTATATTATAATTATTACAATTTATATTCGAATAATTGTATATTTATTTATTTTGGTATATTTATTTATTATTGTTGTATATTATATTAATATTTTTATAATAGTGTTATTTTATTATTAATATAATATTATACTATTATTAATATAATATAATATTATATTATTATTCATATAATATAAAATTATTAGTAATGTTAATATTATGTTATTACTTGTATGTTATTAATAAATTAATATATTATATATATTTTAATATTATATAATATTTTATAGTTTTTAATATGTTAGAGTTTATTAATAGTACATTAATAATATGTTAGTATTTATGATATAAATAATTATTATTATATTATGAATATATATTTTTTACATTAACATCTGTTAGTAATAAATTATTCTATTATTAAAAATTATTTTACTTTATAATAAATTATATTATTTATTAAATAATATATTGATATTTTATATATTATATTACATTTACTATACAATATATTATTATAATAATATTATTATATTCTTATGTTATTATTAAATATGTTACTATTATATAATATTTTGTAATTTTTAATTTATTACATTTTATTTATTAAAAAGTTAATAATATTATAACGATTATACTATTGTATATTATATGATTATATCATTATTATATTATTATTTATTATCAATATTTTTTGTTGTTTTTGATTAGTTTATTTATATTTTTATTATTTATTTATTATATAAGATATTATTAACATGTTAAATACTAGTATTTAATATGTTATTATATTATTATATAAAATATTTTATTAACTATATTTTTATATTATTTAATAAATATTACTGATATATTAAATTAACTATAATATAGTATAGTGTAGTATAATATCATAAGCATGTTGATAATGTAACCATCACTATAAATCGTGGCGGGCTTTTTATGGCGTTCTTTAGCAAGCGATCTCTGCTCTACTAATCCACGCCTCCGCTGAGAAAAAAGTGACGAAAAAAAGAGAAATAGTGGGAAGAAGATCATTGATCTTGATCTAAGGGCATCAAATTCGAGTCTCTTTCCTTCTGCTGATCAATTTGATGATGGAATCGCTGAAGATGATGAAGTTCTCAGTCGAGATGTGATGGGTTCAACTGGCCCCAAGGGTAAGAAGAAGAAGAAATTAATGGTGGAGATTCTTAATTCTACGATCCCTAGTAATGAAGCTCAAATGATTAGTTCTCAGATCCGTCACCTAAGTAAGTCCACCTCAACTAATGAAGCTAGTAACTCTATGAGGAAATCTTAGGCTGATGATCTGATCTGGAAAATTTTCCTCCTCCTCAGCAATCAGTTCTAAAATCATCAAGAAACCTTGATTTGAAAATAGCTAATACTACAGTTCCTTTGAATTCTTGATTGATTTCAGAAAATGGTTCTGTTCCATTGATTTTAGCTGATAATTTGGAAAATGCTAACATTCTAGAATCTCTTGCCAGCTCTAATTCTAAGGTAGAGTCAGTTCAAGAAAAGAATACTAAGAAAAGTTGGGTGAGTTTATTTGCTTATAATAGAAAAGTTAGTTGTGGTATGGATTTTAGCTACTCTCCCTGTACAGTTGATGATGGTACTGTGAGTTTTAATAAAGATGAATGGAATGAGGACGCTTCTGTAACAACCCACAGACAGCGACACTTCTCACAAGTTTAGTCCTACATCGGTGGGAGAAGGAGAAAATTTAAGGTTTATATAGTGAAATCTAAAGACTCAAATATAACATCGGCTAGTCGATTTTGGTAGTGGTTTGAGCCAAATAGCACGTTATACTCGGTGGGTCCCACTGCTCGCACACACCAACGGCCCCATGGGCCCGGGGCCTAACAAATGGTATCAGAGCAGTTGTCAGCCGGAAGTATGGAGCTAAGTGCTATGCGGGGCTAAGTGCTACACCACACGGATGCGGTGGAAGCCACCTCTAGAGCCTGTAGGAGCCACCTCCAGAGTCCACATCGCTTGGCGGTGATACTAGAATGTGCTAATTGTCATGTCGCGATGAGGATGTTGCCTTTGTAAAATGGGATAAATGTAACAACCTACTGACAGCGACACTTCTCACAAGTTTGTCCCACATCGGTGGGAGAATGAGAAAATTTAAGGTTTATATAGTGAAAGCTAAAGACTCAAGTGTAACATCGGCTAGCCGATTTTGGTAGTGGTTTGAACCAAATAGTACGTTACACTCGGTGAGTCTCATGGCTCGCATGAGCCAACGGGCCCACGGGCCCAGGGCATGATAGCTTCTATCTAGAAATTTTTTCTTGTGGGCCAAGTTCTTGGTCTAAGTGTTAAGTTTAAAGTAATGGAAAATTTTGTGAAGAAAGTTTGGGCAAACCTGACAATTCCTAAAATCTGTCTTCTCAAGGCAGGTGTATTTCTTTTCAAATTCAGGAATGCTGAAAATATGAATGATGTTCTTGCAGATGGTCTGTGGTTCTTTGGTTCTAGACCACTTTTATTAAAATCCTGGTCTATTTGTGAGGACATTGAAAAGGTAAATGAATGCATTTACCCTATTTAGATTCAACTGTCAGTACTTAAGCTCAACCTATGGAATACTAAGAGTATAAGTAAAAATAGCTAGTGCAATTGGCCGTCCTATATCTACTGATAAACTCACAGCTAGTAGTCAATATTGGCCTATGCAAGGATACTAGTTGAAGTAAAAGTGCCTCATCTCTTCCTGATCATATATCATTTCAAGGGCCTGATGGAAAGAAATTTACTCAGAAGGTGATTTATGAGTTAAAGCCAAAGTGGTGTGATTACTGTAAAATATTAGGTCATGACACAAAAAATTGTAGGAGACAACCTATGCAGAGATGGATACGTAAATAAAAAATGATCTCAGCTAATGGTGACAGAAAACCTGTTGACCATGTTGCTCATGATTTGGTGTTTGGAAACATCAGTAGACTTGAAGAAGATATTGGTTTACAAAATTTGGATAAGAACTTCAGTGTGATTGCACAGAGTTCTAATATTTTGGAAAAAGAAGGTGTGGTTACACAAGCTAAAATGGATTCTGTGTCTGTTGAACACTATTCTGTGCATGGTGCACAAGCTGTTTAGAGCTCAGCTCATGTTGTTTTTGGGTTTGTTGCACAACATGTAAAAGCTAATAATAAGTTTTCAAATATACCTAGAAACTTAAGCCTGCAAGTGCAAAGAAGTAATATGAAAAGGAGCTCCTTCTCTGATAACCCTTTCTCCCTATTGTCTGCTAGGGTGTGTGGAATTGATCCCTCTACAATTGATAGATGGGGGACATATTGATGAATTTATCTTTTTGGAATGTGAGGGGGTTGAATAAATCCCCTAAATAACATCTGGTGTGGCAACATGTAAAGCAATATTATCTCTTGTTTTTGGCCCTCTTGGAAACTAAAATAAAAGATACAATATTGCTAGGCATTGCAAAGAAAATTGCTGCAAACTGGAAATGGATTTCAAATGCGAGAAATTCAGAAAAGGCTAGAATTTTGGTCCTATGGAATCCAGGCATGTTGGACATTAATGTTATAGGTTTTTCTGCTCAACATTTAACATGCTCTATAAAATCAAATGATGGAAGATTTGAGTGTGTTATTTCTTTAATCTATGGATCTAATCAAATGGATGCCAGAAAGGAACTTTAGGCTGATCTTCTTCAAATTCATAAATCTGTAGCAAATACACCTTGGCTTCTTAGTGGGGATTTTATTGCTTTGATCAGTAATGAAAAAAAAATTAGAGGAACAGTGCTTGCTGATTCTGATACAAGATTTCAACCAATTCATTGATGACTGTCAACTTTCTCATCTTAAAACTATGGGATGATTCTTCACCTAGAATAACAAAAAGGATGCTGATATAAGGGTTTGGTGCAAGCTTGATAGAACCCTGGTTAATAATTCCTGGATTCATTTGTACTATGCAAGTTATTTAGAGTATTTGGCTCCAAAATTTTCTGATCATCCCCCAGGCTTGGTTTCTATCTATGAAGAGGAAATACAAGGGAAAAAGCCATTTAAGTTTCTAACAAAAGCTTGTTCATTAAAAACACTTTCTCATCATGATTGCTCCACTTGGATTTCTCCAATGTGGGTACAATATAAGCACAATCAATAACTTCCCATAAGTTGATATTTCTAGATTCAACAAATAGTTTAAATCTAGAAGCCCATTGAGCATAGGAAAAATTAATGGATTTAGGAGCAACATTTGATTCATAGCCTAAACGAAATATATTCATATTCATGATATATATATGAAAATATGCAAGCAAGATAAAAGTAATCATAACTAGATTAGCACAAATAAGATAACTTGGATCTTTAACTCAAGGTGATTAGACCTTAAATCAAAGAGCACCAAGCTCTGATACCAATTGTTAGACCCTAGAGGGGGGTGATTAGGGTCTTATGCTAATCTAATCCGATTAAATGCCAATTAAAATTAATTAACAAGTATATTCTTGCAAGATGATATATAATTACTTATGAGCAAGAATATGCAATATACACAAAGTAATATATCCTAACAAAGAGATATAGGCAATGTATGTTCAAGGATATAAAACTAACACAAGATGATATATCCTAACAAAGAGATATACAATAAGATATGTGCAAGGATATGCAAACTAACACAAGGGTAAACAATAACTACAAGTGTGATAGGGCAAGATGATAAACAAGCAATACACAATGGTGATGTAAGATATGAACATGAAAAATAAGTGCGCCAATGCAATCACAAACAAAGCGATATGTTTACGAGGTTCGGTCCCCACGACCTACGTCCCCGCTCCTCACCTCGAGGAGATCTCCACTATCAAAACCGGGTTTTCTATGTTCACCCGAACAACGTTTACACCTCACAATACAATCACTATGTAATCACACCTCACACACTAAGTGTTGGTCCTAGCCCGTGTCCTCCTCCTCAAGTGCTCGGTTACAACCTCTCCCTAGGCACGTTAACCGACGCCACTCCTCTTGGATTCGACCCCGTCTCTCACCACACACTTTTCTCGGTGTACAAGTGTATTACAAGTGAATCCTCACAATTTAGCACAATATAATAAATGATTTGTTCTCTAAACAAGGTGAGAACTCAATTAAGCACAACTCTTAGTCACAAACCCACAACCCCAAATTATACTATGAATGTAAATAAACTAAGCTCAATAGGTTGTGTGTGAACAAAGAGTATCAATAAAACGATTAAACTAAACTCAATATAAATCTAGCTTATGGAAATTATAATCAAAATAATAAATTGCTAGATGAGTTTAGAAACACTTCTCTAAAGATGACAAGAGAGTAGGAGAAGAGTGAATGCTCAAACACCAAAGGATGATCTTCACTTGCTCTTGTGAAATTGAATTCACAAACTCAAACTCTTAAACACTCTTTTAAACAAACACAAAACACCCTTAAACTTGGTTAAACAATTCTCTTCATTAACTTGAAAAGACATCAGCAATGGGGTATATATACCCACTCAAAGCTCAGCCAAAACCCCCAAGCCAAATGACAAAACAACCCCAGCAAACAACTCAAGAAAATAGCCGTTAGAAGACAACGGCTAGATTGTCGGTCGACCGGAAATTCTGTCGGTTGACCGATGGAAAAGTTCGGTCGACCGTTATCCAGGTCGAAAACAAGAAACCAAGCAAACACTTATCCGGTCGACCGGTGCGGTCGACCGAAGGAAGCTCTCGGTCGACCGGACCGGTCGACCGACCACCTCTCTGCTGCATGCTGACGAAAGCTCAAATGGTCGGTCGACCGGTGCGGTCGACCGAAAACTGATACAGCAGAAAAAACGATATGCTGATTTAAAACACTGTTAAAAAATATCAAATAAACTCCAAAAAATATAAAACTTTGAGGAATGATTGTAGACATGATAATAAACATGCTATAGCGATTGGTTATCAGAAAGGACCTCCCAAATGAAAAATATCATCATTTTATAAAATAGTCCAAAACATGAAAATATGAGATACTTGAATTTTGATGTTTTGACATAAACCAACTTTTGAAACTTTGTGAAATATTTTTATAGACTTAGTAAAACATTTATAAACTGATATTGAAGTCAATAAACTAAGAATACAATATTTTCACAAAATTGCATATTCTATGCAATGTTTTCAAAAACACAATAGAAAATATGAAATATATAATTTCATATATATAATCTTAAAAACTCAAAATACATGTATGTATATATATAAATATATATATGCATAGAAACCAAAACCAAAACTTATGTATATATATATAACTATATATATATACGAAGAAACCAATAAATGTGTGTGTATAGATATTGAGCTTAACGTACTTAACACACATAATATAAATCCTAAACTAAATTACCCAAGCAATCTTGATCTTCATTGTAGCTCAACTTGGTATACATTTTGGATGAAGCTTGAACTTGATCTTTAACTTTGAATAGCGTAGGCTTCTCTCCACAATTCCGCCAACCTCCATTGGATATCATCGTTGTAGCGCATATTCCATCCAACCTCCAATTACGTTGTTTGTCTACAATAGATAGGAAAACACGAATGCTAGACAAACAACATTAGTGGTAAATTGTTTGTTAAACATCATCAAAATAAGAAGGTCAACAGCTTTAGCTTCTACAATATATTGCATTTGGACTGAATGTAACAGGAGAATTTTTTAGCAGAAATCCAAGAGCTTTGAGCAGCTGATCAAGAGCATCAAAATGGATATTTTGACTATCATTCTTAATAGTTCTATACCAGATGCAAATAAAGATTGGATTTTATCCTTGTAATTCAAGGGTTGATCGGATGTTGTTACTGGTTTAGATAGACAAGCTGTAAATGTCTTCGTTTTTGTTTTGCTTTACTCAATTTTGAGTATCTGGATGTACATAAATATTTACAAATTGGTGTAATGAACAAATTCTTCATTGACCAAAAAATAAGCATGTTGATAATAACTTTATATTAATTAAATTTAATATATTATGTTACATATTATACTAACACCTTCTCAAACTCAAAATCAAAACACAAAACTTAAAACACCTTGTTTTTAAATAAGTGCTGTGTTTTTTATTTGAGGATAACTTAGCTTAAAAAACATCATGGTTTTCAAACGCATGATGTTTTGTTTTTAGCAAAAACACTATAGAAACAAGTAAAACACTATGGTATCAAAACAGAGCCTAAAGTAGTGGAGAGCTAAGTAACTATTTCACAATCATCAATCTTTTAATAGATGATGATTATTATTTTTTTGAGAAAATTGAAAATGTTTGCAATTTGCGGGTGTATAATAAGTGCTAAATCTAGAATAAGTCACAATTATCTACTAGATAACTAACCTGTTGTTATAAAAATCGGTGGTCTCTTTACTACTTTTTATAGTGATGAAGATTCCAATTCTATATATATAGGTCCCTACTAGGATATATATAATAACAGTCCCCTTCAAAATTTGATGTGCATGCAGATGCATGATTTGTAATTTGTAATATAATGAAAGAAAAGATGAATAAGTTACTTGACGTACTCAGTTATATGAACTTAATATCATACAGTTCATTACTATTATTATTATTGTTGTTGTTGTTGTTATTGTTATTGTTATTATTAATTTGGTTTGGGGAGGGAACGATTCTTCGGACCATGGGTATCAAAGCCCTTGTTGTGGTTAAGGGGCATCACCAACGCATGGTCTCGGATGTTCTACAAAATTAATTTTATCTGGGTGCTCTCTAGGAGAGTTGAAATTGAGACCTTGGAGTACTACTCATAGACGACTTACCTACTCGGCTAGACCCTCTTGGGTATATAGTCATTATTCTTATTTAGGCATGTTTGGCTAAAACTTATTTTGTGAAACCTTATAAGTTACTTTATTCCTTAATTTTACTTATTTTATTAGAGGGTGAATAGTCATTTACCAATGATAAGTAAATCTCGTTAATTATAAGTGCTCAAGAAATAAGTTGGGA
>BQKN01066706.1:1115347-1133824 GCA_022839385.1 Asparagus kiusianus | reverse complement strand
ATATTAAAGAAAATATGATTCTAAAGAGTCACCTTAGATTGAATCTAAGAATGCACCTTCAAAATTCGATTATACGCAATCAATTTACTTGATCCACTCCATTCATTTTGATCTATATCATTCGGATGGCATGTAAACCAAAAATTAGGCATATTGGGTTGTATTTACTAATGCGTCAAGTAATAGTAAAATTAATTGTTTTATGATACTAAAGAGACAATAAAAAATATGTGTTAGAAACATTCAAATATCATGATTTTTATTTTGTAAATATTTGAAGATATTTAGATCATGTTGAATGGAGCGGATCGCCCATTAAAATAGCTCAATCCATACATTGAGAGGTGTATCATCAGATTCAATCTAATGTGGCTCCTTAAAATTATATTTTTCTCATTTTTACTAAAAGAAATAATTAACAGTTAAATGTTTGAGCTATGTTCTTAATTTCTTGTCATGTGTTGATCAGTAACATTTTCTAGTCATCTCTTGATCCCTAATGAATTCCATTTTAAACACAAGTTCACAGTGCAAACTCTAATCTAAACACATGCTAATGCATGATTTGCGCGACCACTTAATTAGCCTTTACGTAGTTTAATTCATTCCTTAAATCATTTGACATGACAACCTCGAATTCAAAATCATAGCTCAATATCATGAACCAACCATATTTTGACAACTTATGAGTACAAATTCACTAGAGATGATAGAATCATTAACTTAATTGAATCCAACTTTAACTAGACCAAATCCCTTCCCAATACCCAAAACAGTAAGCCTAATGATGTTATTAGTGATGAAAGATAACAATCATTTTCCACCTAAAACCAAGCAAAGGAAAGCATGAACTTATTTAAAGGTTGGAGGGACAAAGGGTGGATAAATAATGTGTTAAAGGCACTTTTAAAACCTTTTCTAATTGTGCCTTTTGCTTCCTTAAAGTCAAATTGCCATCACACTTTGGGTTTCCACCTATAAAATATTCTTTTCATGGATCAAAAGCTAATGCCCTTTTCCTTTTCCTATTTAATTCATTCTTGCTTTTATTTGACAATAGGGATCCCTTAAGACAAGCTATTGCAATTAGAAAAACCTAGCTCTAGCTAGAAAGTGTTGCGCACTAGTTATGATGATGTCGTGGAATGATCAAGCGGGCACCAAAAATTACCACGGCGACAATTCTTGTTATTCCTAAATTATGAAATTAAAATTGATTATATAGAGGCGTCTTAGACAAAATCTAGCATATTTTGGTTCCTATGAACTTAAAACTCTGAAAATCTTAATTTGAGGTGTCGAGCATGCAAAGTTCAAGGTTAATTACATTCAAATGAGGTACTTGTATAGATACACCCCTTATGTTACAAGGGGTTAGCCCTTATCATCACTAGATTTTGTGAGAATTTAAACTTATCAACATTACAGGAAAATTTTTATTCAAGTTCCTGATTTAGATACTACTATGGGACGGGCTGTCTGAATGGTGCATTTTAGCGGGCGATTTTTTCTTCACTAACGTGCACCCTGCCTAGTTTTGAATGAGGAAGAAGAAGAAGAGCAGCATCAAGGGAGTACTAAGCAGTGAGTTGATGGATTCTATGTTTGCTTTTCCCTCTTCGTCTAATCCTGGAGGAGTATCCAATGGCACAGTAACAACGGATGAGCTTGAGGAATCTTCTTGCTCAATGATAATGGAGAGCATTGGCCCTAAAGGAGCGAAAAAAAGATGAGAATGGAGGAGGTTCTTGCTAAATCTTGTCCGATCTCGGTTCCTCATCAGGTGAGATCCGGTCTCCTATCCTCTCAAAAATTAGGGAATCCGTCAAATCTTTGGGCAGAAGAAGTTGAAAATGATTTTGAACCTTCTATTAAAAATGCAAATCTAGATGAGGAAATTTTGGATTATTTTTCTCAAGATGGTTTGAATACTATTGATGCTAATGAGAGTAATTTTCTGGTTTGAATACTATTGATGCTAATGAGAGTAATTTTCTAGTAGATCTCACTCATTCTGGATCTTTTGAGAATACGGATCAGGATGGAAAAATTGCTAACGATGAGTATAGGAAAACTATTAATAGAAATCCTATGAATGATTTTGTTGTGAATGAAAAAATAATGAATGATGAAGCTGTGAAAGATAGCTCAACTCCAATGGATGTTGTTAAAGATCAAGTTTCTAACGCTACAAAAACTTTTGCTAGTTTGTTTACTGACAACAGAAAGAGTGGGCAGGGTTTAAATCTGAATTATGTACCTTCTACCCAAGAAAATACTGCAATATTCTCGTTGGAAGATTGAAAAGAAGGGGAAGATTATTGGAGATATGCTCTAATTGGCCATGTTATTGGTCTAAATGTTAAATATATGGAAACTTATGTTAATAAGTTGTGGGGGAAAATCTATATTCCTAAAATTCATCTAATCAAGCAAGGTGTGTTTTTCATTGATACGAGTTGCCGTGCGAGCATCTTTGATCGCGAATTATCAAAGATAGGTTGAGGAGAAAACAATAAGAACACAAGAATAACTCAGGTTTTGGGCGAAGGAAAATACCTTCTCTAGATTATGAGTATGTACTTTACAATCTCTCACAATCTCACTCTAGAATTGAAGAACAAGCTCTCCAAATCTCAATTACAATCTAATCTCTCTTGATTAAACTCTCTGATTTAAGATGATGTTTAGAAACCCTGAACAACCCTTTATATAGGTGTACAAATATGGATGGCAATCTGGTAAATAACCAAGCCCAACCTAAATAGGAAAACGCATAAATAGAGTCCTTAACGAATCTGGAAAACTCTAATGAGTCGACTCATAACTGATGAGTCGACTGGTCAGAAACTTTAGCTAACAGGGCTTGATTTCTTGAGTCGACTCATGACAGGCATGAGTCGACTCAACCTTATGAGTCGACTCATGTACATGTATGAGTCGACTCACGAGCTGAAAACTAGATTCTTCGAATCTGTTGCTCGTCGTCTCATTCCACGCTTCCACCTACGTTCCACTATACTGTTTTACACCCCTATTCTCATGCTATCATGAGAATCATCTATCCTCAAGCTCCAATGAGGATCGCTAAGCTCCCGAAGAGAAGATACACCAGTATCATGGGTCCCCTCTTTAGGAACTTGAAGTCCCGTTCAAGTTAGAACTTTTGCTGAGGAAACTCTCGAGCTCCTCCATCTTTTCTACACTATCTGGCCCTACTAGGAACCTGGTCTCGATGTCCGATTGGAAGCATCTCATCCATCCCGCGTCTCGTCGTAGTCACCTTTCGCCCCAAGTTGCAATCCTTTATCGATGGCTTTTCTAGAAGTCTAATGCACAGCGAGACAAACTTCTTGCTTGCATTCACTAGTCTCTTCACTCGCGTCACTGTCCCCAAGCTTGTCTCCCTCGGAAGAGATGCCAACGAAATATGAACTTTTCACCATCCTTAGTAAAGGTGTACTTCTGAGCCCGCCTCTCATAGATCGCATATCTATCCCATAAGTACGGATTGTACAGTATAATCTGATAAATATCCAATGGAACGATGTCGCACGTGACCTCGTTAGTATACGACTCGTGGAGCATAAATCTGACAGTGCATTGATCAACTACACTCAGTTTCTCCTCCTTCTGAATCCACCCCAATGGATAGGGCTTCGGATGCTTGACCGTCTTTAGACCCAGCTTCAGAACCAATACCTCGGATATCAAATTCTTCTCGCTGCCCGAATCAACAATGGCATCAACCAAACTAGTCTTTACTTGCAACTTAAGAACAAAGAGTTGCTCTCTATGGTCATCGTCCTCTTTCGTGGTCTGCTTCCCCGCTATAAGGTTGAGACTGCTGTTGGGCTCTGTCATCCCCGGAACTTCTTTCGGACCTTGAGCTATCATGTATGCCTTTTCTCCTCCTTCTTCTTCAACCCTCTTGGCTTGAGATGAGGATACTTCTCCCAGTACCGATCAGCTGTGTGCCCTGTCTTCTCGTAGTGACTATAAATCAGCCCTTCCTTCCCTAGATCACCCTTCTTCTTCTCCTCCTTAGATTGAGAACCACTCACTAGTGGAAAACTGGGTATCGCTGACGGGCAATCCCGTCAAGAATGCCTAAAATCCCGTCGGTGATAAACATCCTTGACGGTATCCCATCAAGGATACGCCATCAGCAATAGTCCCGTCAGGGAAGTAATATCTCTGACGGGGTGTCGTCAGTAATGTATATTACTGACGGAAAAAATGTTGACGGCTAATGCCGTCAGTGATAATGAAATATTGCTGACGGCGTTCCCATCAGCGATGTTCAGTCATCACTAACCGGTTACCCGTTAGTGATTTTTGTTGCCGACGACAGTTCGTCAGCGATTTTATTCACATCGCCGACGGTATCACCGTTAGCGATACTTATCGCTGACGGGAGTTCCGTCAGCGATGTTATATACATTGCTGACGGTATCCCCGTAAGCGACAAATATCACTGACAGGGTTCCCATCAGCGATGTTATATACATCGCTGACGGTTTCCCCGTCAGAGATAAGTATCGCTGACGGGGTTCCCGTCAGCGATAGGTATTAGCAGCTAAAAAATCTACTGATTATATAGTCAGTTCCCTGTACATTCAATTTTCTCAAACTCAAAATAGATACAATCCAAATTTCGTATTCCAAAACGACATTTCTTGCACATTCCAAAACATCTCGAAATATATACAATCCAAATTTCACAAACATCTCTCGTCCAATCAATTTTCACAAACTTTCGAAATATGTACATTCAATTTTCACGATAAGTTCTAAATCCAAAAAAAAATTCCACAACAAACCATACACGCATATCATAATCTCCAATATAAATATGTCCAATATACAAACACGAGTTTAGGATATAACTCACTAAGATAGGTCATCCGCCCTATCCGTGTCATCATCCACGTTGCCACTAGCGGCTCCATCCCTACGACTCATGCTCCCAATAGCATCATCTCCACTCTATCAACAAAATAATTTAAATTTAGAATCACATAATATTGTGTGTAATCATGTTTTACATAGATAATAAGTATACATGTCTGCTACTCTCTCCACTACCAGTAAATACCTTTTGAGTTGCCAAAAAATTCATAATCTGGCTTTGCACCCGAGTAGGTACCCGTCTTCTACAAGATTTCATTATTTGCCTAGAAACCATCACAAAAGTAGCAGTAGGGTGGATCACTCGCATAAGCTCCTCTTGAATATCCTCCCACATCTCCTCGAGAATCTGACCATCTAACATATTCATCACAGAGAAAATAAGCTGCATTGCCTGTTGAGTGTAATCCTCTTGTGGCATGTAAGAGGGCCCCGAGGGCATAGTCGATGGTGTTGAAATCGGCGGAGACTGGAATTGTGTAGACACCCTCTGAGCTCCAACTCCCATCCACCTGGTCCTCCCCTTTTTGGGAAGTCCACAAACTAAATGGCTCATATTATAATTTTGCTCTCTAGTCAGGGGCTCCTGACTCTGTGCAACAACCTCAGAATATGTGTTTTCTAGAGCTTCCTAAAAGATAAAAAAATAAATTTAAGAATTGACCTTTCAAAAATAAAAGATATATTTACCTGAACAAGTAAAATAAAAGATGAAGTATGCATGCATCTTCCTTAACACATTCACACATATAATTCATGTATGATAATTAAGATGACCAAAAGACGAGTGCAAACAATAAATTCCCAACAAAAAATAGACGATAATTAGTTAACCTGTATTTTCTTGGCCAATTCTAGCTTTTGTTTCCTATTCTCATCGTCATCGTACCCCTTCTTAAATTGAACCATCGTCCTCCTATGTAGTTCTGGTAGCGGGATAAAGGGAACGTTTTGAGATTTAAAAATATATTTATTAGTTTTATTTATCAAATATTCTAGGAAGCGGAGAGAATATATATAGAAGATTAAAAGACTTTATTTACCGTTATCCTACAAAATTGATCCTCAATCTTGGCAAATGAAGTAGTCCCCATATGATGATCATAATCTTTCTTCCATCAATTTAGTTTATTTCTCTGACATTTTTTCTTCAACATGAACAAAGAGAATTTTAGTACAAGCTATAATATACAATGAAATATATCACTAGTTTCAGATAAATAACTTGATGATAATTAACTACTATATATATTTACCTGGTGCTCCTCTTGGCCCCATAATACTATAAGTGCAGCTAAGTGCTCAGGCTCAACCCTCTTATCTCACTTGTATATCCTCTCCTAGTTGTGAGTGAAACAATCAAAACATTTTTTCTTTATCTCATGTCTCCACTCCCGAAGAGAATGCTTGAACTTTCCCATGTATCTAAATAAAAATTCCCACCCACGGGATTGTCTTCGATGTTGAAATATCTCTAAAAATTAAAATATAGTTAAGCATGGACAATTGACAAAATTGAAAAATAATTATGCTAAATAGAAGAATTTACCCAACAATCTCGATATATACTCTCCAGGACATGAAATGGCTGCTCCTCAGCCTCGTAATAAGGATTCACATTATCACTTCTCCGTATCAAGCATCCAAGGTATGAGCTAAAGTTATTAGCCCATTGTCTGGTTGGAATCCCATCATGTCCCCATCTCACAATTGCTCGAAAACCTTCCGGTGGAAACTTTTTTTAAAGTCACTTCTTGGTGAACTCGGTGCAACCCTCATACAGATCATTTTCATTATCGTCTATTAATTTCAATATCTGCGCCAGCTCCTCATGATCAATCACGCCTCCAGAATTTCCTGACTTGTCAGCATCCTCGGCATCTTCAGCTTAATCTATATTAGGAACTGTTAACATATCCGCGAGCATCGTATGTGTATCATCTATTCTCGTATCATCTATTCTCCCACCGGACGTACCGGTATCTACCATCATTTCCATTTCATCAAGACATCCTTCCCCATGAAACATCCAATATTTGTACTCCTCATGAAATCCTGATATTAAGTGTTTATGTAAATCACTTTTATCCACCAACGCCCTATTTTTACACCAACAGCAGGGACAATACATAGCATCACTATTTAACTTCCGTAGGTCTGCCAAGACGTACTGTATGAATTAATTTATTTTATCTTTATATCGACTATCCCTCCATCTATCAATATGAGGAATATCAATCCATGATTTGTCGGGAACTATCCTCATCTATATGATATTAAGCATAATTAGGTAATGTGAATTTTTATTAGTAATGCATCAAATTAATGATTTTGTGATATTAACTTTCTTCACGACATCAAGAAAATTCAAATTATAATAATCTCGGAGTTAAAATTACCAGAACATAAATTATGTGGGAGTAAAATCTAACGCTCATATTTTCAATAAGAGACTTTAACGGTTGTCATAGGAAATGGACCTATCCCATTAGGAATATAGTAGTGTCTACAACTACCTTTATATACTTTATACGTTTTTATTTCTTAAAAATTTCGACAACACCTACCCGTTGTTCTCCGAGAACACTGTACAGATGTTATAATGTGTATCAATCATCGATAATAGATAGATCAATTATAAATCGATATGCAAAACAACATACGCTTATTGTACACGGAGAACAATGCGATACGTCTTATCAAAATTTTGAAGGAATAAAAATGCATAAAGTATACAAAGATAGACGATACACTACTGTATTCCTAACCTGTACGAGAAGGGGAATCCTCCCCGGACAGATCTAATAATTATTGCATGTAGATCGTGCTCTTAACATAAATCATGTTATTCTCTTTAGATGTAAAAAGTATTTTCACATCCAACTAGAATTGCGTGAGTTTATATCAGAAGAGATTCACATCCAACAATATTAGACGGGAAACTAGGGGTAAAGACTTCCGATTCATAAAATCATGATATATAACACAATACAATCTCGATATATCTAACTAATCAAAATTTTTAGTTAAGATAAAGGCTAAGTATCAGTAAATCCCCATTAACTTTGGGACTATTATCAGATAACCCCCCTTAATTTTCAAAATATCAGAACACCCCCCTTATTTTGATCTTCATATTGGGAAAGATAATAATAATAATCTTCTGAGAAACTAAAAAAATAAAATTCACTTATATTTTTTTTACAAACAGTACTAGTTAGTAATTAAATACTCAAGTACCCTTAGAAAATAAAATAAAATTTGACTTTAATGATTATGGACGTTTACACAAATTAACACATGCATTATATATTACCAACAGTATGCATGTATCCTTTTTATATAGTTGATGATGACCCAATAGTTCTTTTTTTTAGTTTGGTTTTGGATAAAATCCAAAAAATACTTGTTCTTACAACCTTGTGACAGATGATAAATGATAGACGAAAACTCTTATATTAATAGAAATTTTACCTAATGTAATGGGTTCTCGTATTTCTTGTATTATTTTCTTAAAGCAAACATGAAATTAAGCTTAACGACTTCTGAAATTTATAACAATCAAATAAAACTAAAATTCTAAATTTATCACATATCAGTAGAACCAACAAATTTTAAAAGATAAAAATCAATTTCTAGAAAATAGTATGTCACCGTGAGATCTGGGCCAACGAAGCGGAGACTGGGGTTCGAGGCCTCAGCGCACGGGCGGTGGAGTCTGAGAGGAGGAGCTCGTCACGGGGGGTGATGGCGAGGGCGGGGGGTGGTGAAGTCGACTACGGTTCGGGAGGGGTGATGGCGAGGGCGGCGGGCGGTGAAGTCGACTGGGGTTTGAGAGGTGATAGCGAGGGCGTGGAGTCGGAGAGGAGAAGCGGGACGTGATGGCGAGGGCGAGCCCGGCGGCGAGTCAGAGCTGAGAGGGGCAATGGCAAAATTAGGGTTTTTACTATAGTAGAAACAACGAGAGGGGCTCGGTAAAAACATTTTATATCAAACATCATTGACGGGCTTCCCATCAGCGATGTTTAATTCCCGTCGGCGATGACCACATCGCCGACGGGTATAAGGCATTTGTGACGGAAACAACGTTGACGGGAACTCCCGTCAGCAATATAAACATCGCTAACGGTAAAGTCCCGTCAGCGATGTTGCCGTCGGCGAAGCATAGTTTTCCACTAGTGACTAGACTCACCTCCCGTCTGTTTGGAGTCTCCCTTAGCCTCGTTGCCCTTCTTTTGCTTGCCCTCAAGGGCAATAGCCTTCACGCTCGCTTCTGCAATTGATTCCACCGTGAGTAGGTTCATCTCCTTTTGGATGTAATCGCTCAATCCCGCCATATACTTCATAAACAAGGAATATTCCTCTGTCATAATGTTAAGGACCATCGTCTGCTACTAGAACTCCGTGGTGTATTCTTGAACGGTTTATTGACCCTTTGGCACAAGCCGTACCACTTGTACCAACGCTCTTCAAGGAATCCCACCGGGTAGAACTGCTTCCTCAGTAACTCCTTGAACTTGTTCCACGATACCGCCTTCTTCTCCTGCTTGCAGTAGGATTTCCACCACGTCAACGCGTGTCCTGAAAGCTTCAAAGTCGTGAACACAATCTTGTCTTTTGATGAATGGCTATAAAGAGTAAAATATGTCTCCATCCGCTCGATCCAGTCATCAAGCCTCTCGATGTAAACACTCCCATCATAAACAGGAATCTCCACCTTGAAGTCAATCTTTAGGTTCTGATAAGAATTCTTACCCTCTTGATGCAATGCAGCCTTAACGGTCTCCTCCTCCTCGTCAAAATCTGAATCTACTCTCTCCACATCAGACTCAACAATTTTCTTCAAAGAAGATTTACCTTGTTTGCCACCTCCATGGATAAGACTGACGAGTTGTGTGAGAGTCGAACCTATCTCTCGATCTGCTTCTCCAATGCATCAAGTCTTGCTGAATTATCTCCTTCAGCCATCTTCTCCTTTCTTATCTTCTAAACTTCTTCCAAGGAAATAAGGATCTCGTCAAGCTTCTTGTATTGTGATCGAGTCAGGACCATACACAGGATGCCCTCTTCGTAGGATCTGATCGCTCTGATACTAACTTTATACGAGTTGCCGTGCGAGCATCTTTGATTGCGGAATTATCAAAGGTGGGTTGAGGAGAAAACAATAAGAACACAAAGAATAACTCAGGTTTTGAGCGAAGGAAAATACCTTCTCTAGATTATGAGTATGCACTTTACAATCTCTCACAATCTCACTCTAGAATTGAAGAACAAGCTCTCCAAATCTCAATTACAATCTAATCTCTCTTGATTAAACTCTCTGATTTAAGATGATGTTTAGAAACCCTAAACAACCCTTTATATAGGTGTACAAACGTGGATGGCAATCTGGTAAATAAACGAGCCCAACCTAAACAGGAAAACGCGTAAATAGAGTCCTTAACGAATTTGGAAAACTCTGATGAGTCGACTCATGAACAGTTATGAGTCGACTCATAACCTCATATGAGTCGACTCATAACTGATGAGTCGACTGATCAGAAACTTTTACAAACAGGGCTTGATTTCTTGAGTCGACTCATGACAGGCATGAGTCGACTCAACCTGATAAGTCAACTTATGTACATATATGAGTCGACTCACGAGCTGAAAACTGGACTCTTTGAATCTGCTGCTCATCGTCTCGGTCCACGCTTCCACCCGCATTCCACTATACTGTTTTACACCCCTATTCTCATGCTATCATGAGAATCATCTATCCTCAAGCTTCCATGATCGCTAAGCTCCCGAAGAGAAGGTACACCCGTATCACTCTTTGATTTCCAAACTATAAAACAAATGTGTGATGTTTTAGAAGCGGGGTCTTGGTTCTTTGGTTCAATACCTTTAGTCCTCAAGCCATGGAATATTAACACTGATATGGAAAAGGTTCAAGACTATAGCTACCCTATGTGGGTGCAATTTTCAAACCTACGCTTAAATCTTTGGAGTCCTACTGGGATTAGTAAAATTGCTAGTCTCATAGGAAATTCTATAACCACAGATAAGCTCACTGTAACAAGGAAAAGGTTATCTTATGCAAGAGTGTTACTAGAAGTAAAATTGCCTCTAAAATCTTCCTTGCCTAACCAGCTTGTCATACAAGGGCCTGATGGAAAGTGCTACACACAAAAAGTGATTTATGAGATTAAGCCAAGGTGGTGTGATACCTGCAATATTATTGGGCAGTTTACTGAGCAATGTAGAAGGAAAACTGGGAGAATGAGATGGATACCTATTCACATATATAATGAAGGAAATGCTCAAGGACCAAATGTTGTGTCTAATGCAAATATTAGAACTGATTCTAATTCTACTAAAGCTGGAATAAATCCTGATACTAATATTGAAGGGATTATTGGAGAAACTTCTAAAGCTTTTATTGGTGCACATGCACAGAATTTTCCTATTGTAATTAAGGGGTCTGGAATCAAATCTAGATATCAAGCTATTTCTGAATCTTTTTCTGGTGCACGTGCACAGAAGGATCCTATTGAAACTGAGAAATCTGGTTCTAGAATACAAGTATATGCCAGTCCTAGAATTGTTAGATCTCCTCCTGTTCATCAATTCTCATCTCCTACTGTTAATGCTACAGGTTTTACCAGTGTTGCGAAGGAAAAATCTGCAAAGAGAACTAGTGGGAAAACTAATAACTAGGGAATATCAATGTTGAAGGAAACAATTCAGGTATCACATTTCTCTCCCTTGGAACATCAAGTACATGATTTTGCCCCTTCTAGTATTGACAGGGGTGGTCTAAAATTTTAAATGCACTTAGCTATTTGGAATGTTAGAGGATTAATAAGTCCTCTAAGCACATGATGATGATGTATTTAATCTTCCAATATAAGCTTCCTTTTATAGCTCTCTTGGAAACTAAGGTAGCCAGTGAAAAAATCCATTCTATTGCAAAGATAGTACCCAAAGATTGGACTTGGATTTCTAATTGTCATCAAGAAAATAATGTCAGGATTTGGATTCTTTGGGATAGTGATATCCTTTCAGTGCAGCTGTTAAAATCCTCAAATCAATTTATAACATGTGCTATTAAGTCAAAACACTGTAGGTTATTATGTTTAATCACTATGGTATATGCTCTCAATGATACTTCTAGAAGAAAATCTCTTTAGCAAGACATTCTGGCCTTCAAACAAAATGTTTCCTGCCCTTGGATCATTGTGTTGGACCATAGAGGGGGGTGATTAGGATCTTATGCTAATCTAATCCGACTTTATGCCAATTAAAATTAATTCACAAGTTATCCTAGCAAGTATAAAATACAATAAGATATATAAGCTAGGATAAGTGATATACACAAGGGTAAACAAATTAAACAAGATAGTGAATGATACAAATAATGAGCAAAGGACAATAGCGACAAGAAACATAAACATAAGATTAAGTGTGCCAAAGCAAACTTAAACACACGATATGATCACGGAGTTCGGACCTTCCGTCCTACGTCTCCGCTCCCCCCTCTCGGGGAGAAATTCACTATCACAATCGGGTTTTCTACGCTCACCCGAATAACGTTTACACCTCACAATTTTATTCACGGAGTTCGGTCCCCACGACCTACGTCTCCGTTCCTCACCTAGAGGATATCTCCATTTCATACTCGGTTTTCTAGCTAACCGAAAACTTTACAATCTCACAATATAATAAATGATTTGTTCTCTACAATAGATGAGAACTCAATGTAAGCTCACACTCAAAGTTACAACACTCACCAACCCAAATATACTATGTATGAACACAATAAGCTCAATGTGGGTGTGTGTAACAATAAGTTATCAAATCTAAACTCAATATAAAAACTAGCTTTAAAGAATGATAATCAAAACAAATATGCAAATGTAAAGCTAGATATGAGTTTAGAAATTCTTCTCTGAAAAAACAAGATGGAGAGATGGATTAAGATGAAGCTCAATCAATATAGATGATCTCCTCCACTTGTGAAACAAACTTTACAAACCAAACAAACTTTAAACTAAACTTAAACTCTTGTTAAAAAACTCTTTTAAACTTGTTTTAAAACATTTCACTAGCTTCTCTGGTAGAGAGGGGTTAGAGGGTTTATATAGGAAGAGAAACCAACAGTAAAAACCCTAATCAAAATACCAAATAGCCCACAGAATCAGAAATCAGATTCTATACAAATAGAGCCGTTAGGTGATCGCCGGTCGATCGTGGGAATTTTCGCGGTCGACCACGATCAACACCAGAGGCAAATCTGGCGATAGAAAAACATACGGTCAACCGTGACGGTTGACCGCGAGAGCATCCGGTCGACCGTTACGGTCAACCACAAGCCTCTGAGAAACTTCCTGAGTCCCTGGACTCAGGGGCGGTCGACCGTGGCGGTCAACCACAAACTGACATATGAAATTCCAGGTTTATAAACAGTTTTCTGATTTTAAAACCCTATTTAAAAATATCAAATAAATTCTAAAAAATGTAAAACTTTGGAAAATAATTGAAAGGACCTCCCAAGTAAAAAATATCATTATTTTACAAAATAGTTCAAAATATAAAAATATAAACACATGAGTTTTGACACTTTAGCTTAACCATATTTTGAAACATTACAAAATAATTTTATGGACTTAATAAAAGATGTATATGATTATTGTTAAGTCCAAAACATGAGAATGTAATATTTTTACAAAATTACATATTCTATGCAATATATTCTGAAACATAATAGAATATGAAACAAATAAAAATGTAAATAAATTTGTTTGTTGTTTCATATCTATGTAACTAAACCAAAACACAATAATAAATATGAAAAATATAATTTCATATTTATAAACATGAAAACTATAAAATCATGTATGTATATATATAACTATATATATACATAGAAACCAAAACTAAAATGTGTGTGTATATATGATTGAGCTTAAGATACTAAAACATATAATATAAAACCTAAACTAAACTACCCAAGATTAATCTTGATCTCCAATAAGCTTGACTTGGTACACTTTGCGGATGAAGCTTGAACTTGTATCTTTAACTTGAATGTACATTGCTTCACTCCACAATACTGCCAACCTCCATTGGATATGATCGTGAATGCACAATTCCATCCATCATCCAACTTGTTGTTTGTCTATAATAAATAGAAATACACAAACGCTAGACAAACAACATTAGTAGTAAATTGTTTGTTAAACATCATCAAAACAATAAGGCCAACACATTGGAGGGGATTTCAACACTATTATTAATAACAGTGAGAAAATTGGTGGAGTTCTAGTAACTGATTCTAAAACAGACGCTTTTCAAGATTTCATATCTTCCTATCAACTTGTGCATCTCAAGGTGTAATAAGCAAGATATTGACGTAAGAATCTGGTGCACTCTTGATGGAGTCTTGGTTAATAAAGATTAGATTCAAAAATACAACTCAAGTGAGGTTGAATTCTTAACACCAATCTTCTCTGATCACTCCCCCTAGTTTAATCACAATTGATGATGAGGATTTTGTGGGTAAAAGGCCTTTCAAATTTTTTAAGATGTGGATTAGTCACCCTAAGTTCCTCTCAACAGTTAGTTTAGTATGGGAACAAGTTGTTATAGGCTACAAGATGTATAGTTTCCATACTAAGCTTAAGAAACTCAAGCCAGTTCTAAAGGAGCTGAATAAGAGGCATTTCATGAACATTAGTGAACAAGTGTTAAGAGCAAAAGAAGATCTAGCTGAGGTTCAAAAGCAAATGAGCAGTGATCTTTTCAACCACCTGCTGGTTACAAAAGAGAAAGATTGTTTGAAAAAATATATGAGATTGCTCAATTGTGAAACTTCCTTCTACAAATAAAAGGGAAATATAAAATAGGAAATATAAAATGGGAAATATATGGTGACAAATGCACTCAATTTTTTCACTCTATTATGAAAGATAAGAGGCACCATAATAGAGTGTTATCCCTTTACACTGAGAATGGAGTGAGGATTACTAATATGGCTGATATCATCAAGGAATTCATTGAGTATTATCAAAAACTCCTGGGTGTCTCAGTTCCTGTTGCATTTCCTGATCCTGAAATAATTACAAATGGCCTGACTCTTTCTTCTACTCAAAGTTATGAACTGGGTCTTCCTATCACTAGAGAAGAGATAAAAAATGATGTTTTCTTAATGAATAATGTCAGAGCCCCTGGACCTAATGGATTCAATACCTCCTTCTATAAAGCAGCTTGGAATATTATCAAAGAGGATCTCTATCTGGCAATGGAGGAGTTTTTCTATTCTGGCGAACTTCTAGGGACTCTTAATTCTACCTCAATCACATTAGTTCCTAAGGTATTCAACCCCAAATATCCATCTGATTTTTCGGCCAATCTCCTGTTACAACTGTGTTTATAAGATCTATACTAAAAAAAATTACTTGTAGAATTTAGAAAGTAATGGGTTTTCTGATTAGTAATGCTCAAAGTGCTTTTGTAAAAGGTAGAATTATTTTAAATAATATCTTGCTTGCTCATGAACTTATCAAGCACTACGGAAGAAAACAGTCCTCACCAAGAGTCATCCTCAATGTAGACATGAGAAAGGCCTTTGATACCATTAATTGGAACTTTATTAAAGCTATGTTATCAGGTCTGGGGTTTCCAACTGCTATGATTAAGTGGATTATGGAATGTATCACCACCTCTAAATTTTCTCCGTCACACAATGGTTCTCTCCATGGATATTTTCAAGGGGCTAGGGGTTTAAGGCAAGGGGATCCCCTCTCCCCATGCCTATTTATGCTAGGCATGGAATATCTGTCAAGGAAGCTTAACACTCTCAAAAATGATGGTCTATTCAAATTTCATCCTAAATGCTCTAGGTTGAACATCACACATTTGTTCTTTGCTGATGATTTACTTCTTTTTGGAAGAGCTAATATGAATTCTATTACAAAGTTATACCAATGCTTGCAAGAATTCAGCAGAGTTTTAGGTTTGGAAACTGATCTCAACAAATGTTTTGTGTATATGAGTGGTATTAAATATAATCTGAAGCATCAAATCTACTCATATTTGAATTTCTCCGAAGGTATTTTGCCAGTAAGATATCTAGGTATGCCTCTTATAACAAAAAGGCTATCTTGGATGGATTGTTCTCCTCTAATCAGTAAAATATCTAAACAACTCCAAAATTGGCAAAAGAAGAAGACTTTATCATATGCTGGGAGGCTGCAATTGATAAAATCTGTCATATTGGGTATCCATATTTATTGGACAAACAACTACATTTTACCTTGCAAAATTGTTATCAAAATTGACAGGATGTGTTCAAATTTTCTCTGGAATCACAAAATCCCTTTAGTTTCCTGGTCGAAGATTTGTCAAGATAAAAAGTTTAGAGGCTTGGGTGTTTTCTCAGAAAGAACATGAAATTATGCAGCTGCTCTTAGATTGTTGTGGATGATTCATCTCAAGAAGCACCTCCTGTGGATTAAATGGGTGCATAAGAATTATTTATAGTCTAGTGATATTTGGTAGGTACAAATTAAGCCAAATGACTCATGGATGTGGAAACAGCTTCTAAAAGCTAGAGATGTGTTGATTACAAGTTATGGGAGTATCAGCAACTTGCATTGCATAACTGGAAAAAATTTTGCTAGTGGTAAATTGCATTTATCCTCTGTTTACAAGTCTCTTACTCATTCTACTCATCAAGCAAAAGGGGCTGGAACTATTTGGACTAGCGTTCATTATCCTAAACATTCATTCATCTTATGGTTAGCTGCTCATTCAAGATTATTAACTCAAGATAGATTATGTCAGATGAGGATACTCGACACAAATCAATGTGTGCTATGTTCTAGGCAATAGGAATCTGGTCACCATTTATTTTTTGAATGCCAATTCTCAGCTATTGTTTGGAATATGCTGATGGATTGGTTGAAGTTTAACTGGAAGTCATGTGATTGGGATAACATTATCGATTGGTATAGCTTCAGGCTAAAGAGAAGGGGCGTCTAGGAAAATTTGAAGCGGCTTGTCCTCGCTGCTTCAGTATACTTCATTTGGCAAGAAAGAAATCTAAGGATTTTTCAAATCAAAATCAGACAGGCTGAGGAATTGTTCACAGCAATCAAGTTCTCTATCTTTTGAAAAATCATGAATGAAGATTACCCAGTTCACATAAATGAAAGAACCAGAGAATTGTAATTCAGCTGGTTGTGTGCATGTTTGTATGTGCACCATCATGAGATGAGTTTTCAGTTTTGACTGATCTTGTATGATATATATAAACTTCTCATTTGGTAAATGAATACAAATTTTTCATTGGCCAAAAAAACATTACAGGAAAAAGGTCCATAACGATAGAAAAACCTATCGTAATAGGATGTAAATTAATTAATGACATATACATGTTTCATCATCAGTCATCATTAATGGGCTTTACGTTAATAACAATTAATGATGGGAAAATGTGATTTGTTGCTAAAATGCAATAACGATGGTACAATTTTTGGACGTTAATGTCTTTCGATAACAGGAGTTTTTTTCCCCTGACGTAAATCCTGGTTGTTAACAAACATTTTTCTTGTAGTGATGGCCATGTGCTGGATTATCTTTCCATCAGCTGTGCATGTAATTTAGAATGTGTATATTTAATATCTCTTTGTAAAATATTGAAATATTAGTGGATCTCTCTGTATCATGTTGATTTAACATGATCTACATAATTAGTGATAAAATAAGTAACTTTCCCACTAAATGACACAAGAAATATCTGCAATTAACTCTACAAAATATAGAGAAACAAGTGACAATGATCTAATTTGACACAATCTTGGAGGTTGCTTCTGATGAGTGACTTAATTTGACTGATCGATCCTCGCATGAACTCATCAAAAACCTACAACCGCAAATCAACTTTGATTGAAGTAGTATGTCTACACTAGAAAGGTTAATGACAAAAATAATTGCAAAAACTTTATTAAGTTGCAGCCCTCAACTATAGTCAGACACCATCATCATGAAATAATGCTCAAAGTAATTTGATGACGACTGTTGTTGTTCCTTCTTGTCAGTGTAGCTGGCTTTAAGCTTAAAATGAGCCCAGAAATGATAATTCTAGACTAAACACGAACCTCCAATTCTTGGTGATCAGCAATGAGAATGCAACAGATTTCAAAAGATCAAATCAAACTTGTTATCTTGAGGTAACTCATTGTGATGCCAAAGTAAACAAATTAAATATTTTCAATATATAGCTAGCTAGGCCATTTTAATCAACCCCCTAGAGAGAGGGAACTGTCAAAAGGAAAAAATATTTTTGATAATTTTTTTAATCTGGACATAAATATGACCAGACTGTCTACATCCTAACATTTTTTTGTCTAAAATTTATTTGTACAAAACGCTATTTTTATTTGTGAAGCCATATGTTAGATGTCCTGTATATGACTTATGCATGAACTATATGATCCTAATCCTAATCTTAATATGTGTTTGCGTATAATATATTATAATATATTATAATATATATATATATATATATATATATATATATAT
>BQKN01066706.1:1093466-1110347 GCA_022839385.1 Asparagus kiusianus | reverse complement strand
ACGTGTTATAGTTAAATGAGAACTATATTAATGTGTTAATGGATTATATTAACTATAACATGTTAATATAGTTCTCATTTAACATGCTACATGTCATCAAACAAGCAGTATACGATCGTGTCATTATTTTTTTGCGTAAGCTTGTTACTCAAAATCCTCAACTTGATATTACAGTTTATGGATAATACATTACAAATTATAGTTAACATGTTAGCTTTTACATTTAACATGCGTTCATATTATAGTTAACATGTAAGTTGTGATAGTTATCAGGTTATATATAATAGTTAACATGTTAACTATTATCGTTAATATATTAACTATAATAGTTAACATGTTAACGATAACAATTAACATGTTAACTACAATGGTTGACATGTTAACTACAACGGTTAACATGTTAACTTTAATAGTTAACATGTTAACTATTAACGTTAACATGTTACGTGCTATGGATAATATGTTACATATTCCCTTAAGTGGCACCGTTGAAAATTAATTAGTTAGCATAATAAATACTGATCTTGCTTATTTGTACATTATTTTTATATCACATTCTGGTTATAGTTCACATATATACAAAATAATTAGTCAGCATGATAATTAGTTAGCTTGGAATTAGCCTGGTCTTTGTCTCGTACGGTGTCGTCGTTGCGTTTTAGAATGAAGATGAGACTAGGTATCAAAAACCTTCCTTTCCTTCTCACATCCAACAACAATATCAAATATCTCGACATGAACTCAATCACATAATTTATTTTCAAAACATTTTAGCAAATCAATAGCATACAATCAATCAATTAATCAAAAATCTTTCTTTCATGAATACCTTGATGCCCCTTTCTCGCAGCCACATGCAACGAATCAAACCCTCGACCCATTCATACCTGCCAAGCTCTCTCTATTATTCCTTCAAGGCCCTAAAAATCCCTACCTTCGCGGGACCTCCTTCTCCAGCTCTAGCATTCCTCCTCTCTAGCTCCTCATCCCAATAAGCCTACACTCCTTCTCCAGCTCCTTGCTATCACAAACCCTCAACCTCCTCCTCTCCTCCTCATCTAACATTCCTCCTCTCGCGCTGAAGTGTTTCCTCCCGCTCACATCGCCATCACCCACGAGCGCCTCGTTCATCACCCTCACCCTCACCGTCCCCTTCTCCGTCTTCTTGATGTCAAAGCTCCTGACGAAAGAGGAGGTTGAGACGAGGGTGACAAAGGAAGGACGGAGTGGAATAAGTAGGAGGGGAGGAGGAAGTAGGAGTGGCCCGGCTAGAGCCTGTCCGAAGCGGAGAGGGCGGGGACTTTGCAGCCGAAGAAGAGGGACCTGGAGTGGCAGATGAGGTAGAGGGGGTGCTACTCCATGTGACGGGACACCGGGATTAGATAGTCAAAGAGGTTCACACAGCCATCGGCTGAGATGAGGCGGATGGTGGCGGCGGGGGCGAGGTATGCGAGGGAGAGGTCGAAGATGAAGATGGTGGGCTGGGAGGTGATGCGGAGGAGAGTGAGGATTAGGTTATGGTCTCCATAAAAAAAAGGACTCGCGGAGAAGGAGAAGAAGAAGAGGGGTAGCTTGGGTTTTTTTGGTTTTTTTGTCTTGGGAAATGTAAACAGGGCTGGAACACATTTTGGGTGTAATGGGGCTAATACACATTAGAAATAATACATGAGGCTAGAGCACATCACATTTTTATTTTTGGGGCCTTAAAGAAATTTTTCCTAGTAATAATTAAAAACTAAAAAAACTACAATACATATTATTATAATAATTTTCAAGTTCCGGTCAATAAAAATCCTGAAACTAAATATGATTGTGCACAAGAGGAAGCTAATGGGAATGTTCCTGGGTAAGATGGAGAAAATGAACCTGGGCAAGATGGAAGGAATGTATCTGGGCAAAATGTAGGTAGTGTATCTGTGCAAATAGGAAAGGATAAACCTGTTAAAACATGCACCCAGGTAGAAGTAAATAATTCTGGTCAAACTGGTAAAGCAGTGCAAAATTCTGGAAAACATGCATAAGCAGTAGATATCAGTTAAAGTGTGTCTAGGCTTGCTATTGTTCACCAATTTTCATCTTCGGTTGTAAATACTACTGGATTTACTAGTGTTAACAGGGATAATATTTCAAGGAGAGTTAATGCAAAGGCTTTGGATAAAGGGATTTCATACTCTCAGGCATCTCATTTCTCACCTTTGGACTACCAGATGCATAACTTTGACCCCTCTAGCATTGATAGGGGTGGGTCATCTTTTTAATGCATTTAGTCATGTGGAATATTAGAGGATTTAACAAATCTTCTAAATAAATGGTTGTGAAGCAATTCATTTGTCAATACAATCTTCCATTTTTAGCTTTGTTAGAAACCAAGGTTGTTGAGGATAAAATGCAGGTTATTGCTAGAAAAATGACAAAGGATTGGGATAGGATCTCTAATGTTCAACAAGCATAATCCTAGAATTTAGATTTTATGGAATAGTGATCTTCTCATAGTGCAAAAAATTGCATCCTCTAATCAATTTATAACATGTGCTTTGGAGGCTAAAGATGGCAGTTGTTCAGGTTTGATCTCTATAGTATATGCTCTTAATGATGTGCTAAACAGGAAAAAAACTCTGGTTGGATCTACTATCTTCCAAGCATAATGTTACTTATCCATAGATTATTGGAGGAGACTTTAATGCCATTACCAGCAATCAAGAGAAAATTAGTGGAGCACTAGTGACAGGATCAGACACTGAGGATTTTCAAAATTTTATCTCATCATGTTAGCTTATACACCTTAAAACTACTGGTTGTTTCTTTACTTGGAGTAATAAGCATAGTGTTGATACTAGAATTTGGTACATATTAGACAGAATACTTGTTAATGAGGATTGGATACACAAATTTACTTCTAGTCAAGTGGAGTATCTAGTTCCAAATTGTTCAGATCACTCTCTAGCCCTGTTAACAATTAAAGATGAGGATTTTGAGGATAAGAGGCCTTTTAAATTTTTCAAAATGTGGGAAAAACATCCTGACTTTATCTCAGTGGTTAAGTCAGTATAGGAGCAGAATATCAGAGGTTACAGTATGTATAAATTCTATTCTAAACTCTAGTCTCTTAAACCTGCATTAAAGGACCTGCATAGAAAACACTTCATGAACATTAGTGAACAAGTTCTAAGATCAAAGGAGGAGTTATATGAAATCCAAAAGCAATTGAGCATTGATCTCTTCAACACTTCATTGATTTTAAAAGAAAAAGAGTCTCTTAGCAAATATATCAAGCTTCTAAACTGTAAAATATCTTTTTACAGACAGAAAGCTAATATCAAATGGGGATTACATGGGGATAAATTCTTAGTTCTTCCACTCAATATTGAAAGAAAAAAGGCATCATAACAGAGTGCTTTCTTTGTATTCTGAAAATGGTGAAAGGATTACTAATATGCCCAATATTATTTATGAATTTGTTGTGTATTTTAAGAATCTACTGGGTACTTCAATTCCAACTGAAAAACCTGGATCCTGAAGTGATTTCTAATGGCCCCATCCTCTCGTCAACTCAAAGAGATGGCCTGTGTATTCCTATTTCTAGAGATGAGATAAAGTTAGTCATTTTCTCAATGTCGGATGAGAAAGCTCCTAGTCATGATGGCTATAGTGCCTCCTTCTTCAAAGCTGCTTGGAGTGTGATTAATGAAGATCTCTTTCTAGCTGTGGAGGAGTTCTTTCAATCTGGTAAATTACTTACTGTCTTTAACTCTACCGCTATCACTCTAGTACCAAAGATTTTAAATCCAAAAACTCCTTCTGATTTCCGCCCAATATCTTGTTGTAACTGCATTTATAAAATCATTACTAAGATATTAGCTGGAAGTATTCAGAAAGTTATGGAATTTCTAATAAGTGACGCTCAAAGTGCATTTGTCAAGGGGAGGATAATCTCAAATAATATTCTGTTAGCCCATGAGCTCATTAAACACTATTGCAGGAAAAATACTTCACCAAGAGCTATTCTCAACATTGATCTTAGGAAAGCATTTGACACCATAGACTGGAACTTCATCAAATATATGTTTATGGGTTTGGGCTTTCCTAATATGATGATTATGTGGATTATGGAGTGTATTACCACCCCTAATTTCTCTTTGTCCCTTAATGGTTTTCTACATGGGCTTTTCAAGGCTTAAGGGGTTTAAGGCAAGATGATCCTCTATCTCCTTACATGTTTGTTTTAGGTATGGAATATTTGTCTCGAAAGCTTGGTACACTACATGATGATGGTTTATTCAGATACCACCCTAAATTCTCCAAGTTAAAGATTACACACCTACTCTTTGCTGATGATTTGTTGTTATTTGTAAGGGCTGATATGAATTCAGTTTCAAAAATATTCAGTTGCCTCCAGGAATTCAGTCGTGTGTCAAGTTTGGATACCAACCCTAATAAGTGTTCGGTGTACATGAGTAACATTGATGATTCCCTTAATCGTCAGATATGCTCTTTTTTTGAATTTTTCTGAAGGAATTTTACCAGTGAGATACCTTGGGATGCCCTTAATCTCTAAAAGACTTTCATGTTTGGATTGCTCCCTCCCTGCTCAGTAGAATCTCTGAGCAATTCTAGAGCTGGCAAAAGAAGAAGGTTTTATCTTATGCAGGGAGATTACAGTTGATTAAAACTGCCATCCTAGGAGTGCATATTTTCTGGATAAACAATTATATTTTACCAAGCAAAGTTCTCCATAAAATTGATAGCATGTGCTCTGAATTTCTTTGGGATCAAAATATTCCTCTAGTCTCCTAGGATGCAATATGTCAAGATAAAAAGCATGGGGGTTTAGGTGTATTTTCAGAAAGAATCTGGAACTATGTAGCAGCTATCAAGATTTTGTGGATGATTCATCTCAAAAAGGATCTGTTATGGATCAAATGAGTTCATGGCAACTACTTGTAACAAGCTAGTATTTGACAGGTTCAAGCTAAGGCAAATGATTAATTGATGCAGAAACAACTTATTAAAGTAAGAGATATGGCAATTGACAAGCTGGGGAGTATTGAAAATCTAAAAACTTAATCAGCAACTGTTGTGTGAATGACAAAATCCAAGTTTCTTCAGTTTATGAAAGCCTGAATCATCCATATCCTTAGGTAGTTTGGTCGGACACTGTTTGGGATAGTCTACATTATCCCAAGCACTCTTTCATCTTGTAGTTAGTCACCCATTCTAGGTTGCTAACACAGGATAGGCTTTGTCGAATGAATATCATCGACACAAATATATGTGTTTTATGCTCTAATCATTTGGAAACCTGTCGGCTTCTCTTTTTTCAATGTCAATATATTGCAAGTGTATGGAACAAAGCCATGGACTGGTTGAAGTTCAATTGAAGATCGTGTGATTGGGATCACATTATTGATTGGTACAGTTGCAGAGTTCGTAGGAGGGGGTATACAGAAAAATTGAAATGGGTGGTGCTCCTTATTTTTGTGTATTTGATGTGGCAAGAGAGGAATTTGAGGATATTTCAAAGTAAAACTAGACAACCGGAGCACTTGTTTCGAGTGGCAAAGTTCTCTATTTTCTCTAAAATTCTAAATGATAATTTTCCATTGTATGTGAAGGAGAGAATTGAGAGAATGTAAATAGTGTTCTCTTGGTTAGTTGAGAACCAGACAAGTTATAGAATTGTTGATGTATTTTTAACTTTCACATTTGGTAATGAATAAAAAAATTTCATTGACAAAAAAAAGAGTATTGATTTGAAAAGAATATTTTACTCATTTTTCAATTCATTTAACATGATATGAGGGTTAGTCAATGCTGCACCCTAAAAATTACTAAGTATAATGAACCCTCCTAAGGCAGCCACCTATCATGTTTAACTAATCAACCTTGCTCTAATTAAGAAACACAATTCGAGTATGCTTGCAACTGATCTATTTTTAGAGACAAATTCAAGACAAAATGTGTCTTCAGGTCTATCTCTTGACCCGGGCCCTGTAGGGTCAAAAAATTAAAGATTGATTGATTCTCTTGTTTTAAGAAATGAGTTCAATCACTTGGTACGAAACCCTTACAATCACTCACACACTCTCTCGATTACAGAGAAAGAGAAGATTAATTCAGCTTCTCTTTTGTTTAAGGTGGGTTCTAGGTGGCAAAAGGATGCTTCCTCCGATGCTTGAGTCGAGCTTGCCTCCCGTTGACTATCAGACCAAGATCGCTAGAGCTTCTGACCTTTGTTAACTGGCTGGAATCAAAGTTCGTACTCCGGATCGACGTGCAAAAACTTTGATCTCTGATGCTTCTCTAAGTCTAAGCTTAAAAATCTCTAATTAATTGATAATCAACCAACCTCCCAATCTTCATAGCTGCTTGCGGCTATTTATAGAGCTTTAGCACGTAATTGACGTGCTACAATCATGGGGTCGTGGGCGTAACCGAATCCTGAAATTTAGCTCATGTTGATTGATGGAGCGTAACGTACTCCTTAGATTTAGCCCACGTGGGCTGACTTGGTCCTTGTGGCCGTTACAGCCGAACTTCGTATGGATGATGAGCCTCATTGTGTGGCGAGCTTCGTTAGACAAGCTTCGTCTTTGCTGACGAGCTTCATCTTCATTGACTAGCGCGCATCAAATCTTGTTTCCAACGACAAGCTTTGTTGTTTTAGATAAGGTCCGTCATTGTAATGACCCTCGTCATGCTTGTAATGAGCTTCGATGCTCCAAGGCCAAATGATTAGCCGATGATCTATGAAGATCCATGAGTGTGGAGGAGAGATAGGCTTTTTGACTAGCCTCTCAATCTCCTCCTCTTCTTTCATGTTGATCATGCCTATTTATAGGCTTAGGACCATTATGGAGCGAGTTAATGGGCTTTAACTCCCCTTATAATGAGGAAGTTATGGTTATTAACTCCCATTTAAATGGGTGAGTTAATTATCATTAACTCTCCTTACTCTCCTTAAATGGGTGAGTTATGGGTCGTTAACCCTCCTAAAATGTAGCCTCTACAAATGGTGACAAACGAGGTTCGTCAATAATGGCAACGACAAACTTCATCTTCAATGATGAACTTCGTTTCTGACGAACTTCGTCTTTAGTGACGAACTTCATTTCTCAACTTTTGATGTTGAGCCTTACTGCATGGCGAACCTCATCTTCTGATGTCGAGCTTCGTTGCATGATGAACCTTATCTTCTGATATTGAGCCTTGCTGCATGGCGAACCTCGTCTTCTGATGTCGAGCTTCGTTGCGTTGGCGAACCTCGTAAGCGAAGCTCTCAGGAGAGCTTCAATCAATTCAGGTGAGCTAAGTTGTCAGGCGGACATAGCATTGTAGGCGAACTTCAATGTTCAGGCGAAATCCAATCTTGTAGGTGAGCTTCAGAACATGCTACGAAGAACGGATCATAACTTTCAAACCGTAAGTCGAAATTGAACGAATTATATATAAAAATCGACTATTTCAACGAGACGGAGCCAACCAAACTAACCCTAAAGGGTTCGGTTTGTTCCTGTCTGTTTCGCCAAATTCCTTACGGTTTGAGAGAATTTAGCGTTTTTGTCAGTTTTGAGCTTCTTTGCTAGGAATTAAGAAAAATTTTATTGCCTACAAAACCCCCTCCAAAGTTTTCAAACCCAAATCAGGTTACATGGGGCTGAAATACTTTCGATCTTAAGGCCTACAAAATGAGCACTATTCATATAAAATGAGGAGCCTTCAAGCGAACTTATCCATTCTTGTAAAGTTAAACTCTTCAGACACAGCTAATGATCGCCATCTAGGATTTTTAGCAAACCCTCAGCTATCAACGGACTTGACGTGTCTTTACTAATTGTCGTTTGAGTTGGACTAGCCATGCTTTTGCCCTTAGCATGGTAAGTTGTCGAGGAGTTTCTCTTCGGCTTAATGCTAAGATTTCTTCTCTATCCTTAGACGTTCAAGGCATTGGATTAGGTGTTAGAGTTTGGTTGTGTCATTCAGTATAACAACTCAACCTGGTGCTTTGAAAGCGAGGCTCATCGCATGGTAGGCCTGCTGAGGTGTGCTGATGTTGTTGATGAATAGTGACTCATCGCATGGTAGGTCACTATTTAGGAACAATGGGTAGATAGGGGCTCATCGCTTGGTAGGCTACTATCAATGAACAACATCATTTGCAGGAATGACGGTATGGAGGTAATCAAGTCGTTCAGTGACGTGAACGTATAACGACTGTGATTAAAATAGCGACACATCTCATGGTAGGCTACTATTTACGATCATTCTAAGGATATAGAACGTTCGGAAAAGACCAGATAGTGAATCATCAGATGGTAGATTACTATCTTGATCGAGTGACAAGTAGGTGTTCATCGCATGGTAGAACACTACTTGGCGAAGGAGATCTTGCCGTTCAGTGACATGGGAGTATAACGACTGTGATTGGACTAGTAACACATCGCGTGGTAGGTCACTATTTTCGATCATTCTAAGGAGATAGAATGTTCGAAAAATACCAAGTAGTGAATCATCGCATGGTAGATCACTATCTTGATCGAGAGACACGTAGGTGTTCATCGAATGGTAGAACACTACTTGACAAGTTGTTTTCAAGTGGGGTAAGAGTTAACTATCAGAGGTAATCATTAACTTGATAGTGTTTTGTGGTTCCGTCATCCTATTGGAGAGGATTGATGAGGAAATTTAGAGGAAGTGACTATCAGAGGTAGTCATTAACATGATAGTTTTTGTGGTCCCACCATCCTATTAAAGAGGATTAACGAGGGAATTTGGAGGAAGTGGCTATCAGAGGTAATCATTAACATGATAGTATTTTGGTAAGGGGATAGATGCTCACGTCTGACTTCAGTCTCACCTTGGAGTTGATTTATGACGAGCTTCGGGTCATCATCATGGGTTCATAAGAGAGAAAGCTTAAGGTAGTATATGGTTTTGCAGAGAAACCATAACTACCCCCACTCCAGCGATAGCTGTAAATCAGGATTGAAGGGTAAAGACTCCTGCATCCAATAAGACTTGGATCTTCTCCTTCAGGGTGTAGCATTTAGAGGTGGGATGATGAACTATCCTATGTTACGCACAATAGTTGGGATCATCCGTTCTCGACATCTTCACAGGTCGCATCGATTCTGGGAGCTTGATCTTTTTCGTCTTGATCAAGGATTTTAGTATCGTGATGACTTGTTCATCTTGGAAGTCATACTTTTGTTGAAAATGGCTATCCAAAGATTTGTCCTTCTGCTTTGACGAAGATTCAGGGGTGAGGTTGTCTTGGTCATCACCTCCTTGAAAATCACATGGCCCTTCATCATCTAACCTATTGAGCATGCTTTCAACCTGTTCTCCTTGGCGAACTAGCTCTTTCCAAGTTTGGGTCTTCACCTCTCCGATCTTGGATAAAATATTGATCGAGAGGTTATTGCGACACATCTCGATCAATGTACTTTCAGAGACTTGATCACAACAATGCAGCGATCAATTTCTAAATCTCTTGACAAAGTTACTGACAGACTCCGTCTTCTTCTATTTTTCAGTTAGCAGGGTGACCATAGATACCTCTATGTCATCGTCGAAGAATCAAGCCAGAAAGAGCCTTTCCATGTCATTCCAGCAAATGATGGATTTAGGCTCTAGTTTGCGAAACCATTCAAAAACGACCACCTTGAGGGTACTAATGAAGAGTCGAGTGATAATGGGATCAATCCCCACTATGTGTCTAATCTGCGCCTGGAAATAATAAATGTGTTGGGTCGGAGAATCCTTGCCATCGAACTGCAGGAGGCTGAGTAGCTTAAACTTTGGAGGATAGGGAACGACATCCCATTTGATAGGGTATGGCCTGACGACCCCCAGTTCTCTGAAGTTTCTCTGAAGCTTCAAAGCTTCAAGCTGCTTCTGGAAATCGTCCAACTTATGATCTCGGTCATTCTTACGCGGGTGACTCAGCTTCAGATGATTCAGAGTGAATATTAAAATTTTTTCCTCCTTATCTTCTTCATTATTGCCATCTTGGTTTCGACGGCTAGATTCCTGAGCACTGGGTGAAGGTTGTCTACGCCTAGATCCCGAGGCTTGGGAATGAACCTTCTTCTTCTTATGTTCTTTCTCCTCGAGGAGTTTCTCTACCATAGCTTCCAGGCGTCTGATGGATTCCTGCTGTTGGAGGATGGTTGATTGTTGCTCTTCCATCTTCCTTGCCATGTCTTCTTCACTTCCAGCCATGTGAGCACTTGCTTGTTCACTTTGGTCTATATTGGAAGGTTGAGAAGTGGTAATAGCTGAGTTCTCAGGTTCTTCTTCAACCTCATCTGTGATACCCGCTAATCATCGGTAATCAAACGGGATTACTACGTCTTTACGAGTATGAGTATGTTGAAACACCCCCTGCCCTTTGACAAGCATTTCACCTAATCCTGGAGAGTATTCAGGATCAGAAGATTCAGAGGAATCAGCTGAGACTTTGCTCTTGCCCTTGCTGACCATGTTGATCGTTACTTCAATATAGCGATTCTTGGATGCTTGTTTCTTGAAGCGTCTTCTTCTTGATGATAAGACCGTCGACGGCTCAATCAACTATTCGAAGACTGAAGACTTATGCATTGACTCCCCACCTGAGCATTTGGAAAGCACTGTAGAGATAAGCTTCTCACAGCAGCAATGAGATTACATCTGACTCATGCTGTGTTTGCGTGTGAGATAATCTCGAAGGTCACCAGCAGGGCAATCCCCAGTCGACTCTGTCAACTTGGCTTTACCCAAGTGAGACCCTCTGAATGATAGAGATTGACGAACTTGGGTAGACTGACGAACTCCATCATTCATGTGATGATATTCGTGGGTAGAACGAGCTCGACGCATGTGCCTTCTCTGTTGGCTCTTAACCTGAGGTTCGTTTTCTTCACGAACGTCAGTATGAACTGCTTGTTGAAACTGCTGAACCTCTTTTCGAGCATGAGGTTCGTTGTTGGAGCCTACTCGGGTACAAGGGTGAGGTCCATCATTCGGACGTTCCTCATTCACCTGACCCTCATCAGACTTGTTGACCTTAGGTTGATTAACCTTCGGTCGATAATGAAAACCGTCTAGCGAGACCAAAGCTCGAGTCCTACGGTGAGCTTGGTTCTGATGCTGATGTTGTTGAGCACGTCTCGATAATAAACCAGTAGAAACCTTTGCCTTAACCGAAGCTGGGCGAGGTTCGTTCTCAAAAGCCATAATTTGGCAAGTAGAAGCCGAAGTTCGGCTAGGTTGCTTGACAACCCATTTCTAACCTGACAGTTAGTTTCTGGAGCCTCCTCTTTGAGGGGCCTGGACTTTTTCTCGAGACTAACTCGAGTTGAATCATCAGAAGCCACTTAGGCTTAAGTCTCATACGAGACTTGACGACACTTACGTGCCTTCGTGGGACTAGACTTACCTGAGGAAAGAAAATCCTTATATTTAGACTGGTTGAATTCCATGACCAGAGTTTCGACGTCCGTTCCTACTACAATCTTGTCTGATTGCACCACCATCATCTCGTCAGAAAGAATAGCTTCTCCCACTATGGTCTCCATCGTTTGTAGGGTCAAAAAATTTTAAGGATTGATTGATTCTCTTGTTTTAAGAAATGGGTTCGATCACTTGGTACGAAACCCTTACAATCACTCATAATCTCTTGATTACAGAGGAAGAGAAGATTAATTCAGCTTCTTTTTTGTTTAAGGTGGGTTCTAGGTGGCGAAAGGATGCTTCCCTCGATGCTTGAGTCGAGCTTACCTCCCGTTAGTGATCAGATCAAGATCGCAAGAGCTTCTAACATTTGTTAACCAGCTGGAATTAAAGTTCGTACTCCGGATCGATGTGCAGAAACTTTGATCTCTGATGCTTCTCTAAGTCTAAGCTTGAAAATCTCTAATTAATTGATAATCAACCAACCTCCCAATCTTCATAGCTGCTTGCGACTAGTTACAGAGCTTTAGCACGTAATTAACGTGCTACAATCATGGGGTCGTGGGCGTAACCGACTCCTGAGATTTAGCCCATGTTGATTGATGGAGCGTAACGTACTCCTTAGATTTAGCCCACGTGGGCTGACTTGGTCCTTGTGGCCGTTATAGCCGAACATCGTATGGATGATGAGCCTCATTGTGTGGCGAGGTTCATTTGACAAGCTTCATCTTCACTGACGAGCTTCGTCTTCATTGACTGACGCACTTCAAATCTTGTTTCCAACGATAAGCTTTGTTGTTTGAGACAAGGTCCGTCATTGAAATGATCCTCGTCATGCTTGTAATGAGCTTTGACGCTCCAAGATCAAATGATTAGCCGATGATCTATAAAGATCCATGAGTGTGGAGGAGAGATAGGCTTTTTGACTAGCCTCTCAATATAGGCTTTTTGACTAGCCTCTCAATCTCCTCCTCTTCTTTCATGTTGATCATGCCTATTTATAGGCTTAGGACCATTATGAAGCGAGTTAATGGGCTTTAACTCCCCTCATAATGAGGGAGTTATGGTTATTAACTCCTATTTAAATGGGTGGGTTAATTATCATTAACTCTCCTTAAATGGGCGTGTTATGGGTCATTAACCCTCCTTAAATGTAGCCTCTGGAAATGGTGACAAACGAGGTTCGTCAATAATGGCAACGGCAAATTTCATCTTCAATGACGAACTTCGTTTCTGACGAACTTCATCTTCAATGACGAACTTCATTTCTCGACGAACTTTGTCTTCAATGACGAACTTCGTTTCTGGGCGAACTTCGTCTTCAATGACGAAGTTCGTATTTTGAGGGGTGTGGTGCCGTTTGATGAGGTTCGTCTGTGGATGAACTTCGTCTCCTGAAAGGGCTTCATTTCCTAGAGGAGTTTTGTTCCCAGTGATGAACTTTGATGTCAAGCCTCGCTGCGTGGCGAACCTCATCTTTTGATGTTGAGCCTCGCTGCATGGCGAACCTCGTCTTTTGATGTTGAGCCTCGCTGCATGGTGAACTTCATCTTCTGATGTCGAGCTTCGTTGCGTGACGAACCTCGTCTTCTGATATTGAGCCTTGCTGCATGGCGAACCTCGTCTTCTGATGTTGAGCTTCGCTGCATTAGCGAACCTCGTAAGCGAAGCTATCAGGCGAGCTTCAATCAGTTTAGGTGAGCTAAGTTGTTAGGCGAACTTAGCATTGCAGACGAACTTCAATGTTCAGGCGAAGTCCAGTAACATGCTGCGAAGAATGGATAAAAACTTTCAAACCGTAAGTCGAAATTAAACGAATTATATATGAAAATCGACTATCTCGACGAGACAGAGCCAACCAAACCTACCCCAAAGGGTTTGGTTTGTTTCTGTCTTTTTCACCAAATTCCTTACGGTTTGAGAGATATTAGCGTTTTTGTCAGTTTTGAGCTTCTTTGCTAGGAATTAAGACAATTTTTATTGCCTACAGGTCCAAGAAGAATAGCGCTTCTAGGCCGAGATATACTCAAGTAGTCAAAAGTTTCAAGATGAACAACGTCTTTCTCTCGACTTCACTGTGAAATGTCTCAAAAGACAAATTGACCTATCAGCTTCACCATGCCCTAGCTACGTAGTCTAGTCACTATCGCATTTAATGCATAGTCGGGGTCATTATGACTCCCCTGCCAGAGTCATAATGACTCATCGGATGACTCTGGCACTTCAACCTCCTTGTCGCTATCGCATTAAACACGAAGATGACTTGTCTGCTTTACGATCGACATGTGTAAAGCATCATTTGATTAGCCACTCGCACCGACCCGATCAAATTAACAAGTAGTCTCTCATATATTTCTATAAATAAGGGTCGTTTCTTCTGCATGAATATATGAACAATCTTGACTAGAGAATACTCTCAAACTAAATTCAGCACCTTTTAAACTACTTAATGTATAATTGACTTGAGCGTCGAAGGATCCATTGAAGAACCCAACTCCAGCCCTCTCACAGTATTGTTGTGTGCAAGAATCTTTTATTCTCGATCATAGTCAGCCATCAAAGGAGACAAAGGGACCCTAAACTCCTTCAAAACTAAAATTAATCTCCAAACTAATTGACTAGCATATAATAAAAATAAAATATTTATCTCAAATATTTAGGGTCTGCTACATGAATCATATTCTTCCACTCCTGTTCTTCCATTCCATTCTATTATGGAACGTCTCCTCCATTAAGTTAAACATAGTCATATCATTCTTAATTACTTTCAATTAAGTTTTTTTACGTCCACCTCTAGATCTCCTAACCTCATTAACTATAATACTATTATCTTTTCTAACCGGTGCATTAAGAGCTCACCATTGTACATTACCAACTATCTTAGTCGATTCTCCCTCGTCTTATCCTCAATAGGAGCAACTTCTAATTGACTGGCATCAACAGTCAAAATTTTGAAAACATTTGGTGGTTTTCTTAAATATCAAATCAAAGAATTTTGGCGGGTTATCTTAAAATCTTCCAAACTTGAATGGGTTTCGTGAAATTAACAATACAACTTGGTCAAGGAGTTCATGGGCAAGCCCTTGCTTTGCAACTCTATCTTAAAGAAATCTAGTTCCAAAACAGAACACCTGCATCGTGATTGGAGAGCATAGCATAGTGATACATGATTACTTCCGTTAATTTAACAAGTTGTCAGTAACTGATTAAATTGCTCTATTATTAACATCTTGCCCATTAGATAGTATATATGATTTTACTATCATCTGCGAATGAAAGATCAAATTGTAACTCGATAAATTTAGAAAGGCATTAGCGCACTTAAATAGTTCACAAGGAAAATGCAAATTTACAGTTTTGACGGTTTCAGTTCTTACTGATTAAATGCAGATTAGATTGTATCCTGAAGCTCTCCTGAGTCTCCTCATACTTTGATCCTCGGCTAATAAAGTCCTTATGATTCGTGCAAAATGTAATCCACGTTACCCGCTTACCTGTAACGGAAACTTCCAGCCGTAGGCTGCATTTAAGGAAGAAGATTCTTGCCATGTGCGTAAACGCGCGCTTTTCACGGACCCACAATTTGGGCCCAAAGGGCGGTTGCCAATCGAAGGCTGCCATCTCCCGAGTTCTTTTCAATTCAACTTGGACGTGCGAAAGCTGTGGGCTCCAGTGACGTGACTTGAAGGGACTTACCGTACATTTGCTAGCTGTCAGAAAAAGAGTGGGGTCCTTTTACGAAGGGTCTTAAAAAGCACACGTGTACAGTGAGACAGGGTGGCTTTCGGGAGTGGCGGGGCCCTAAGAGAAACCCGAGGATGATATGGGATGACATCCTTTCTGGAGGGGCCCACGAACCACCCCCACCTTGTTGGGAGCTAAATGCCACTTGCTTCCAACGAGTTGCTGGTCACACGTGTGTCAGCAGCCTCCAAACATCAGCCAAATTTTTTTTCTGGGTATTTCCCGTGAATATCTTTTCAAGTGGATTAAGATGATCATCTTTGCAAGTAAATGTTTTTTTATTAAAAAAACAAAACATGTTTAATAACCAATTTTAACTTTTATAATTAAAATGGAAATAAGAAACATGAAAATCTATGTAAGTAAAGTTTTGTTATATTTCCTATAAAATCATCCGTATATAAAAATTAGGGGAAAAAATTTCTTACAAGCATCGCAGTTGTGACTGAAATTATAAATTATCTGTATTTCACTTATTAATGTGTTTATCTGAATTGCACTTTATTTGATCCAATCTTGTCCACATACTTTCGAAAAAGCTATTTTTAAAAGTTCTAAAGTTTCTTCATATATAAACACTCATATTTTCGTTCGAGAAATGCTCACGTTCACGAGCAAATTATAGCAAGGACAAGAACTTAATTACAATGACGGCCAACAATATAAGGAAAGAAAAGGTCTCCATTACTGCAAGTGTGTTAAGTTTTAAATAAATTCTTGACAATGTACGTGAAGCCACGTACATATAGGAGAAATGGGCACATCCATGCAGATGAAAACCCATCTCCAAGTTGGCTATAGAACACACTAGGATACTGATTGATGTATGATTATTATAATTAAAACTGTCATTTTCTTCTTTTATTGGTAAATCTAAGTGTGGCATCGATGGATCGAATGCACTTGATAAGTCCCACAATAATTCTTGAATGTTTATTTAGATTCGAATCATTAAAAAATTGGTTAGTATCCAGCTATTTTGGGATTTAACCTACTATAAAATTTTCATTTGGAGCTTGGATTACGGCTTATCTATTAACACTCAATATTTCTCCAGGAGAAGTAAAGACAGATTAAGAATCAAGAAGAAATTTACAAGCTTTTATTATGTCCTTTGTTTTCTTTATTAATCTTCTGTGCAACATAAATGTACATAGAAATAAATCTGATTTACTATAAATGTTAACTAACCATTAGCCCATTTAAATACCTATTGGTTTATCGGATTTGTATTCTTAAGAGTCGTTCCATACCTAGATTCAATAATAAAATAGTATTGGAGCTATTTTTATGTTCATATCGTGATCCAATATTAAGATATCAATGTGATTTTCCAAGTGCGCGCAAATATTTTCCGGACTTGGGGTCAGACTATCAAGTTATCAGACTCTATTGTTACTCCTAGTTAGTCACCTAACCTCATCTAGTTTATGTTATTTCTCCTTTCTCTAACTTCATGTCGATGAAAATGCCTTTACAACTTAGAAGTTACTAAGTTTTTTCGTACCGAGGTGGCATGTAGTGTTCCTTTCCGGAGAAAGAGCATGAATTTTGAGTCTCGCTTGGGCCAACTTCAATGCAGCTTACAAGACTCATATCAGGTGAGACGCTGTCTCCAGTTCGACTCCACGTATACAGTCGATGTAATTATTTTCCTATTTAAACGAAAAGAAAACAAAATGCCACCTCGGTACGAAAAAACTTAGT
>BQKN01066706.1:1031173-1072186 GCA_022839385.1 Asparagus kiusianus | reverse complement strand
TGGGTATGGAGATCGAGAGAGACAGGGTGAGAGGGAGTTTGAAGCTTACACAGAAGAGCTACTTGCAGAAGATGTTGAAGAAATTCATCTTTGATGGAAATGCAAAAGCAGTTAACACACCATTGGCTCCCCACTTCAAGCTTTCAGCGTTGATGTCACCTGTTTCAGTTGAGGATAGAGATTATATGTCGAAGGTCCCATACGTCAGTGCAATAGGTAGCTTGATGTATGCAATGGTGTGTACGAGGTCAGATTTATCACAGGCCGTGAGCATGGTATCGAGATACATGCACGACCCCGGGAAGGGTCATTGGGAGGCCGTGAAGTGGATTCTATGGTATGTTCGAGGCACCGTGGATGTTGGTTTAGTATTTCAGAAGGATGAGAAGGATGGGCAGGATTATATTGGATATGTGGATTCAGATTATGCTGGAGATCTTGACAAACACCGGTCTACTTCAGGTTATGCTTTTACATTAGCAGGTGCACCTGTATGTTGGTGTTGCACGCTTCAGTCCACAGTAGCTCTCTCTACTACATAGGCAGAGTATATGGAAGTTACTGAAGCTATTAAGGAGGCTTTATGGTTGCGTGGATTATTGGAGGACTTAGGGATCACTCAGGAGACTATTCGGGTATATTGTGATAGCATGTCGGCTATCTATTTGGCGAAGAACCAGGTTTATCATGCGTGCACGAAGCACATCGATGTCAGATTCCACTTTGTACGGGACGTCTTGGATGATGGAGATGTCATATTGGAGAAGGTCCACACAAATGACAACCCTGCAGATATGTTGACCAAAGTTATTTCAGGTGTGAAATTTGGTCATTGTTTGAAGCTTTTGAACATCCTTCAGTGCTGAGGCCATTTGGGTGAACTACGTTCAGCTTGATTCCTTGGGCAAGAGGATACGTAGGCAGTCTTTCAGATGCAGTCGGTTTGATCAGTTGATTCATATGGGGGAGATCACGTTTCAGCTCTAGATTGGTTCCCTGACTAGTTGAGGAACTATTGGATGATTTGTGTCGGCTCAGTTTTGGTGGAAACGTTCGCCGAGGTGGAGAATTGAAGAATTATAGAAAATCAGCAAAGGAGAAAGCTGAAAGTCTGGCGGTCGACCGACGCGGTCGACCGCGATCGTGCACGAGTCAGAGCAGGATTCAGAGTTGCTGTCGGTCGACCGTCGCGGTCGACCGGGGATGATGGCGGTCGACCGGTGCGGTCGACCGCGGATGACTGTAAGGATTTTATTCTCGGGTTTGGTGGTTCGGTCGACCGGCGCGGTCGACCGCCAAACCTGTGCGGTCGACCGCCACGGTCGACCGACGATGATCTGGGCTGGGCCTTTCGGTTTTTGACCCGTTTCGTTTTTGAGTTATATATAACTCAAATCCTGATTGTTTAGGGTAAATGTAAGGACGAATTTGAGCAGCCTTTGAGAGAGGATTGTTGCATCCAATTGTGGGAGAGCTTTGAGAGATCAAGAGCTTTGTTTTAGGGTTTGGTCTGAGAGATTTGTTATCCTATTTGTATTCCCTTGATTTCTAGTAGTAAAATCTCCCTCCCTCCTTGCTCCGTGGACGTAGGCAACTTGCCAAACCACGTAAAATTCTTTGTTCTTGCTGTGGTTGTGTTTTGCATATTGTTTGTGGTTTAGTTCGAGTTATTGTTCGTGTTGCCCTAGAAGCTTCCACCGCGCACAACAGGAAGAACCGTGGATGAGTACACACAGGAATTCTATCGACTATCATCCCGCAACAACTTACACGAGAGCAAGGCCCAACAGATGTCTTGATATACAGGGGGGTTGAAGATGGTGATTCAGGATCGTGTATCTCTACAGCAGACCTATACCTTGGAAGACACGGTTAGCCTAGCCGAGAAGGTGGAGGGACAACTCGGACGAAATAGTAAAGGTTCATGGGCAGCTTCCGACGGGTCGCGTACGAGCTTTAATCGTGGTAAACAGTCCCAAATAGTTTCTGATCAAGATACTACAACGGAGAAGGGCAAAGGTCCAGCGATAACAACTTCAAAGAAGGCTACACCCCCGAACCTATATGCCAAGCCTAACCCAATCAAGTGCTATAGATGTGGACAAGCCTGGTCATCGATCCAATCAGTGCCCTAAAAGAGGTGTTGTGAACATAGTGGATCATGAAGATGAAGTTATAGACAGTGACGAAGTTGAAGACTACGATGGTGGATTGGATCCTGATGATGATGGGCAACAACTCTCATGTGTTTTGCGGCATCTATTGTTAGCCCCTAAGACAGAAGAGCCACAGCAGAGGCATAACATCTTCCACATGGGATGTACCGTGAAACAGAAGATCTGTGATGTCATCATTGATAGTGGGAACAGCGAGAATATTGTCTCTCGGCGTATAGTGGAGAAGTTAGGATTAAAGACAGAGAAGCATCCCGCCCCTTACAAGATTGGTTCGATTCGAAAGAGTAGAGACGTACAAGTTGATGAAGTGTGTCGAGTATCCTTTTCCATTGGCCGAACTTATATCGATGAGGCATTATGTGATGTAGTTAAGATGGACGCATGTCATATCTTATTAGGTAGGCCATGGCAGTTTGATGTTGATGCCATACATCGGGGAAAGGATAATGTTTATATATTTAAGAAGGATGGTCGACGAATTGTGCTTAAGCCTCTAACTAAGAAAGGGCCCGTCAATACTAATGTGACTGAAAAGAAGACTTTCTTGGTCGTTGACAATGAAGATTTTATGAAAGAAGTGAAGCAATCCAAGAGGTTTATGCTCTTGTTTTGTCGGGAAAGGAGGATTCTACCACAGCCGAAATTCCACCTGGAGTTCAAACCCTCTTGCAGCAGTTTGAAACAGTTATGTCTAATGATCTGCCCTCTGAATTACCAATACTTCGAGACGTGCAACATCAGATTGATTTCGTCCATGGATCTCGACTACCAAATCTGCCACACTATCGGATGAACCCGAAGGAAGGAGAGATTTTGCAGAAGCAGGTGGATGATCTCGTCCAAAAGGGTCTTATACGACCTAGCATGAGTCCATGTGCCGTACCAACACTACTAGTCCAAAAGAAGAAGGGAGAGTGGCGCATGTGTGTGGACAGTAGGGCTATCAACAAAATCACCATGAAGTATCGATTTCCTATTCCACACCTGGAAAACATGCTAGACATGTTATCTGGATCAAAATTGTTCTCAAACATAGATCTCAAGAGTGGTTATCATCAGATTCGGATTAGGAAAGGAGATGAGTGGAAGACTGCATTTAAGACAAAAGAAGGCTTGTATGAATGGTTAGTAATGTCTTTTGGCATTTCTAATGCTCCTAGCACTTTCATGCATTTAATGAATCGGGTATTAGAACCCTTTATTAGCAAGTTCGTTGTAGTTTACTTCAATAATATCTTGATTTATAGCTAGAGTGGGACTGCACATCTGGACCACTTGAGGGAGGTAATAACAGTTTTGCAGGAGAACAAGTTGTACATCAATCTGAAGAAGTGCAACTTCATGACCAGTAGCCTTGTATTCCTAGGCTTTGTTGTTAGCGCAGAGGGCATCCATGTTGATGAAGAGAAGGTACGTGCTATTCGAGATTGGCCTACACCAAAGACAGTAAGGGAAGTTCACAGTTTTCATGGCCTAGTAACATTCTACAGAAGATTTGTCAGAAACTTCAGCAGTATTGCAGCTCCTATCATTGAGTGCATGAAGAAAGGCAAATTCAATTAGTGGGACGATGCAGATCGTAGCTTTGCACAGATCAAAGAGAAATTGTCCACCACACTAGTACTTGCACTTTCAGATTTTCAAAAGGTCTTTAAAGTTGATTGTGATACGTCCATCATAGGAATTGGTGGTGTTTTATCTCAGGAAGGGCGTCCAGTTACTTTTTATAGTGAGAAACTTAGCGAAGCTCGACAGAAGTGGACCACATATGAGCTGGAGTTATATGTCATAGTTCAGTCTTTGAAGCATTAGGAGCACTATTTGATATCGAGAGAGTTTTTGCTTCACACTGATCATCAGGCTTTAAAGACCCTTAATAGTCAGACTACCATAACCCATATGCATGCTCGTTGGATCGTATATCTGCAGCATTTCACCTTTGTTTTGAAGCATAAATCCGGGCAGCAGAATAAGGTTGAAAATGCACTCCGTAGGAGAGCTGGATTGTTGGTAACTTTGAAGGCTGAAGTGATTGGGTTTGAGTACCTTAAGGAGCTGTATGCAGAGGATGAAGATTTTAAGAAGATTTGGGATGACTGCCTTTAAAATAAATCAGTCAAAGGCTTTCATATTCAGGATGGTTACCTATTTCATGGCGATCAATTGTGCATACCCCAGAGTTCACTAAGAGAGCAGATAATTCGAGACCTTCCTGCTGGCGGACTAGGAGGACCCTTGGGATGTAATAAAACAATTGTAGCCATTGGACAACGATATTACTGGCCTCAGTTGAAGAAGGGAGCAGTAAAATATGTGTGACGTTATCCAGTTTGTCAAGTTGCTTAGGAACAGTCTCAGAATACAGGATTGTATACACCTTTACCTGTTCCTGATGCACCATTGCATGATATCTCTATGGACTTTGTGTTGGGACTGCCTTGAACCCAACAAGGCATGGATTCTGTTTTTGTTTTGGTTGATAGGTTTTTGAAGATAGCGCACTTTATTCCGTGCAAGAAGACTGCAGATGCGAACAACATTGCCAATCTTTTTTTTTGAGAGATAGTTCGCCTTCATGGAGTGCCGGAGTCCATTACATCCGATCGAGATTCTAAGTTCTTATCTCACTTTTGGAGAACTTTGTGGCAGCGATTCAATACTTCTCTTAAGTTTAGTACTGCGTATCACCCTCAAACAGATGGCCAAACTGAAGTGGTCAATCGCATCCTCGGTAATCTTCTTAGATCCATCTATGGAGATCGACCGAAACAGTAAGATCTTGCTTTGGCACATGCTGAGTTTGCTTATAACAGTATGGAGAGATGAACTATAGGCAAGGCACCCTTTGCGATTGTGTATGGAAGGCTTCTGAATCATTATCTCGACCTTGCTTCATTGCCTAAGCTTCCCGGACAGAGTGTTCCTATAGATCATATGGTTAAAAAGATACGGGCTATCCAACAAGATGTAAAGGAGAAGATAGAACAGTCTAATGCTAAATATAAGAATGATGCTGATTGACATAGGAGGCAGAAGGTGTTTGAAGAGGGAGACATGGTGATGGTGTTTCTGCGAAAAGAATGTTTTCCAGTGGGTACCTACAACAAGCTGAAGAATAAGAAGTATGGCCCATGCAAAATACTGAAGAAGATTAGCAACAATGCTTATGTGGTTGACCTTCCTACAGATTTGGGTATTTCTCCTAGTTTTAATGTTGCAGATTTGTTTGAGTATTACCCACCAGAAGAAACAACTATTCATGCAAGTGTAAGCTCGGGGTCGAGCTCTTTTCAAGTAGGGGGGACTGATGTAGAACACACAGCAGACACGTTTATGTCAAAGTGGGACAGTCGCAAGCCCAAATGCGGGCCTGGTCGAAGAAAATAACTAGTTTCAAAGAAACGACCGTAACTTTTAAACCGTACGTCGGAATTGGACGAATTATATATGAAAATCGATTATCTTAACAAGACGGAGCCATCCAAACCCACCCCTTTGGGTTTGGTTTGTGTTTTTCATTTTGCCAAATTCCCTATGGTTTGAGAGATATTTATATTTTTGTCCGTTTTTTACTATTTTTAGTAATATTTTAAGAGTCTGTTTTATTTTGGAAACAAATCCGATTTGATCTCAGATTTGACCGGTGGACTTTCCTAGTAATAAGGAGTCTTTTAGGAGTTTTAATATTTTAGGAATTTTTTTATTATTTTTGGTAGAGTTTGAGTCTTTGTAGAAGTCTTGTTTCTTTTTCTATTTAAGAAGAGTCTTGTAAGCCCTAGAGGCATAACTTTTGATTAACAAAAATTTTGTTTTTCCTTAATATTTCTTCGTGGATTCGAAGCTCTTCGTGGATTCAAAAATTTTCCTTGGTGGATTCCGAGGCTACTACTTCCGTGCTGCATCAATTGGTATCAGAGACTTGTTCCTCCGATCCGATGGCAGGTCATGAAGCCCTTATTTCTCGAACTAAGTTCGACGTGCTGAGGTCCGATGTAGAGCAAGTGAAGACCAATGGTGATCAAATGAGGGCTGCCATAGAGAAACTTACGATGGCAGTGGAGCGTCTGAACCCGATAGGAGTTCACAATCGCGTTGATGGTCACCAACGACGTGATCTGGCTCCATATTAAGAATCTGGCAGTGAGGAAGATCCCTATGCACCCTCACACCGTAGTGTTTATCACAAAGACCAACGACGAAGGGATAATTATGACGCTGGAGGTTTCAAGATGAAGATGGATCTGTCATCTTTCAACGAGCAACTTCATATTGAAGAGTTCCTCGACTGGATTGCAGAAGTAGAGTGATTCTTTAAGTATATGGAGATCCCAGAAGAACGAAAGGTAAAATTAGTAGCTTACTAACTCAAAGGTGGAGCTTCAGCTTGGTGAGAATCTGTTTGTCTGAATCGATCTCGTCAAGGAAAACCGAAGGTCGATAGGTGGGAAAAGATGAAGAAGCTATTAAGAGCCTATTTCTTGCTAAGTGATTATGAACAAGTTTTATTCGGGCAGTACCAGAATTGTAAGTAGGGTGGAAGAACCGTGGATGAGTACACACAGGAATTCTATCGACTATCATCTCGCAACAACTTACAAGAGAGCGAGGCCTAACAGATGTCTCGATATACAAGGGGGTTGAAGATGGCGATTCATGATTGTGTATCTCTAAAGCAGACCTATACCTTGGCAGACACGGTTAGCTTAGCCGAGAAGGTGGAGTGACAACTCGGACGTAATAGTAAAGGTCCATGAGCAGCTTTCGACATGTCGCGCACGAGCTTTAATCATGGTAAACAGTCCCAAACAGTTTCTGATCAAGATACTACAACGGAGTAGGGCAAGGGTCCAGCGATAACAACTATAAAGAAGGCTACACTCCCGAACCCATATGCCAAGCCTGACCAAATCAAGTGCTATAGATGTGGACAGCCTGGTCATCGATCCAAACAGTGCCCTAAAAGAGGTGTTGTGAACATAGTGGATAATGAAGATGAAGATATAGACCGTGATGAAGTTGAAGACTACGATGGTGGATTGGATCCTGATGACGATGGGGAAAACCTCTCATGTGTTTTGCGGCGTCTATTGTTGGCCCCAAAGACAGAAGAGCCACCGTAGAGGCATAACATCTTTCGCCCGAGATGTACCGTGAAATAGAAGATCTGTGATGTCATCATTGATAGTGGGAGCAGCGAGAATATTATCTCTCGGTGCATGGTGGAGAAGTTAGGATTAAAGACAGAGAAGCATCCCCCCTTACAAGATTGGTTGGATTTGAAAGGGTAGCGACGTACAAGTTGATGAAGTGTGTCGAGTATCCTTTTCCATTGGCCGAACTTATATTGATGAGGCATTATGTGATGTAGGTGAGATGGACGCATATCATATCTTATTAGGTAGGCCATGGCAGTTTGATGTTGATGCCATACATCGGGAAAAGGATAATGTTTATATATTTAAGAAGGATGGTCGATGAATTGTGCTTAAGCCTCTAACTAAGAAGAGGCCTGTCAATACTAATGTGACTGAAAAGAAGACTTTCTTAGTCGTTGACAATGAAGATTTTATGAAAGAAGTGAAGCAATCCAACGAGGTTTATGCTCTTGTTTTGTCGGGAAAGGAGGATTCTACACAGACAAAATTCCACCTGGAGTTTAAACCCTCTTGCAGCAGTTTGAAACAGTTATGCCTAATAATCTGCCCTCTGAATTACCAATGCTTCGAGACGTGCAACATCAGATTGATTTCGTCACTTGATCTCGACTATCAAATTTGCCACACTATTGGATGAACCCGAAAGAAGAAGAGATTTTATAGAAGCAGGTGGATGATCTCGTCCAGAAGGGTCTTATACGACCTAGCATGAGTCCATGTGCCGTACCAGCACTACTAGTCCCAAAGAAGAACGGAGAGTGGCGCATGTGTGTGGACAGTAGGGTTATCAACAAAATCACCGTGAAGTATTGATTTCCTATTCCACACCTGGAAAACATGCTAGACATGTTATCTGGATCAAAATTGTTCTCAAAGATAGATCTCAAGAGTGGTTATCATCAGATTTGGATTAGGAAAGGAGATGAGTGGAAGACTACATTCAAGACAAAAGAAGGCCTGTATGAATGGTTAGTAATGTCTTTTGGCCTTTCTAATGCTCCTAGCACTTTCATTCGTTTAATGAATTAGGTATTAAAACTCTTTATTGGCAAGTTCGTTATAGTTTACTTCAATTATATCCTGATTTATAGCCAGAGTGAGACTGCACATCTGGACCACTTGAGGGAGGTACTAACAATTTTACAGGAGAACAAGTTATACATCAATCTGAAGAAGTGCAACTTCATGACCAGTAGCCTTGTATTCCTAGGCTTTGTTGTTAGCTCAGAGGGCAGCCATGTTGATGAAGAGAAGGTCCGTGCTATTTGAGATTAGCCTACACCGAAGACAGTAAGCGAAGTTCGTAGTTTTCATGGCCTAGCAACATTCTACAGAAGATTTGTCAGGAACTTCAGCAGTATTGTAGCTCATATCACTGAATGCATGAAGAAAGGCAAATTCAATTGGGGGGACGATGCGGATCGTAGCTTTGCACAGATCAAAGAGAATTTGTCCACCGCACTAGTACTTGTACTTCCAAATTTTCAAAAGATCTTTAAAGTTGATTGTGATACGTCCATCATAGGAATTGGTGGTGTTTTATCTCAGGAAGGGCGTCCAGTTGATTTTTATAGTGAGAAACTTAGCGAAGCTCGGCAGAAGTGGACCACATATGAGCTGGAGTTATATAACATAGTTTAGTCTTTGAAGCATTGGGAGCACTACTTGATATCGAGAGAGTTTTTGCTTCACACTGATCATCAGGCTTTGAAGACCCTTAATAGTCAGACTACCATAACCCGTATGCATGCTCGTTGGATCGCATATCTGTAGCGTTTCACCTCTGTTTTGAAACATAAATCCGGGCAGCAGAATAAGGTTGCAGATGCACTCCGTAGGAAAGCTGGATTGTTGGTAACTTTGAAGGCTGAAGTGATTGGGTTTGAGTACCTTAAGGAGCTGTATGTAGAGGATGAAGATTTTAAGAAGATTTGGGACGACTGCCTTCAAAATAAATCAGTCAAAGGCTTTCATATTCAGGATGGTTACCTATTTCATGGCGATCAATTGTGCATACCCCAGAGTTAACTAAGAGAGCAGATAATTTGAGACCTTCATGCTGGAGGACTAGGAGGACACTTGGGACGTAATAAAACAATTGCAGCCATTGGAGAACGATATTACTGGCCTCAGTTGAAGAAGGGAGCAGAAAAATATGTATGATGTTGTCCAGTTTGTCAAGTTGCTAAGGAACAGTCTCAGAATACAGGATTGTATACACCTTTGTTAGACCCTAGAGGGGGGGTGATTAGGGTCTTATGCTAATCTAATCCGATTTAAATGCCAATTAAATTAATTAACAAGTTATCCTAGCAAGTATGAAATGCAACAATGTATATGAGCTAGGATAAGCAATATGAACAATGAGATATATCCTATATGATAGAAATATATGCAAGGATATATAAACAACACAAGGGTAAACAATCTACACAAGTGATAGGGCAATATGATGAGCGATACACAAAGGCGGTATGAGATATGAAAACAAGAATAAGAGCGCCAATGCAATCACAAACAAAACGATATGTTTACGAGGTTCGGTCCCCACGACCTACGTCCCCGCTCCTCACCTCGAGGAGATCTCCACTATCATAACCGGGTTTTCTACGTTCACCCGAATAACGTTTACACCTCATACTTGGTTTTCTAGTTCACTGAAAACTTTACAATCTACACTCTATTGCAATCACACTCTACACCCACTCAGTGTTGGACCTAGCCGTGTCTCCCTCAAGTGCTCGGTTACAACCTCTCCCTAGGCACGTCAACCGACGCCACTCCTCTTGGGACGATCCCCGACTCTCACCACACACTCCTCACTCGGTGTACAAGTGTATTACAAAGTGAATCTCACAATAAGCACAAATATAACAAATGATTGTTCTCAAAACAAGGTGAGAACTCAATTAAGCACAACTCTAAGTCACTAATCTCACAACCCAAAATTATACTATGAATGTAAATACAATAAGCTCAATAGGTTGTGTGTGAACAAAGAGATATAAATCAAAACTAAACTCAATGTAGTTCTAGCTAAATAACAATGATAATCAAATATATAAAATAGCTAGAAATAGAGTTTAGAAAACTTCTCAAGATGTCAAGAGTTGGAGGGAGAATAGTTGAATGCCCAAACACCAATAGATGATCTCCTCAAGCTCTTGTAGAATTGAATCACAAAACCGAAACACTCAAATGCTTAAAAGCTTCTTAAAACACACTTAAACAAATACTAAACAAGTTTAAACCCTTGTTAAAATCTTTTAAACTATATCAATTAACTACTTTGAAAAGACATCAACAAAGGGTATTTATACCCTCTAAGAAACTCAGCCAAAACCCCAAAACAGAAAGACCAAAAAACCCCCCCAGCAACGGTAATAAAACTAGCCGTTAGAAGCTGAGAAAACATTCGTCGGTCGACCGGAAAAGTCATCGGTCGACCGGAAATTTTATCGGTCGACCGGACCGGTCGACCGACAGTCTTTCTGTCGCCCAGTGAGCTTTTGAGCTCAGGTTCGGTCGACCGGTGCGGTCGACCGAATTCTGACATAGCTGAAAACCTGATTTAAAAGAGAATTTTTGACTTTTGGAAAATAGTTAAAAATAACAAATGAAGTCCAAAAATTATGAAACTTTGGGAAATGTATATAAACATGAAAACGAACATGTTACAAAAGGAATTTTCCAAATTGCATTTCCCATTTGTGAAAAAATTATCATTTTGGAAATATGTTCAAAAACATGAAAACCTGAAAATTGATATTTTGATATTTTGACTCAAACTAACTTTTGAAACTTTATGAAATGTTTTTATAGACTTAGTAAAACATGTATAAATTGATATTGAAGTCTATAAACTAATAAGATAGTATTTTCACAAAATTGCATATTCTATGTAATGTTTTCAAAAACACAATAGAGTATGAAACATATGATTATATATATGAATGTAAATTTGTTTCATATTTATATAGCTAAACCAAAACGCAATAATAAATATGAAATGTGTAATATCATATTTATGAACACGAAAACTCAAAACTATGTATATATATATACCTATATATATACATGAAAACCAAACATATATGTATATATGAAATTACATATATACATGAAAACCAATATAATGTGTGTGTATAATATTGAGCTTAAAGTATCTAACACACATAATATAAACTCCTAAACTACATTACCCAAGCAATCTTGATCTTCATTGCAGCTCAACTTGGTACACGTGCGGATGAAGCTTGAACTTGATCTTTAACTTGAATTGTATGTTGCTTCACTCCACAATTCCACCAACCTCCATTGGATATGATCGTGTAGGCGTAATTCCATCCAACCTCCAACTACGTTGTTTGTCTACAAAACATAGGAATGCACAAACACTAGACAAACAACATTAGTAATAAATTATTTGTTAAACATCATCAAAATAAGAAGGCCAACAATCTCCCCCTTTTTGATGATGACAAACAATTTACAAAAAGGAATATATGCATGAAGGAAATAAACATATACAAGATAATACACATGCATATAAATGTATACTCACAATATTTCTCCCCCTTTGACAACATCAAAAAGGGGAAAAACACCAAGAATGAAGAGAGCGAAAGCTCCCCCTATCAATAAGCATAGGTGAGTATCAAACAAGTATTAGGGAATGCCCCCCCTATCAAAATGCCATATAGAAAATATAAGCAATGAAAGATCATGGCAACCATGTGAGCAAGCATAGATGGAAAGTATGCTAAACACAACTCACATACATAAAGACAATGAGAACACAAATGAGTATATCAATATGACGAATTGTGTCTCATATCAAAGAACATAAAAACATATGTAAAAGTAGATTATGATATCAAAAGAGAGAAAACATGAGAATCATGCAAAAAGAGTTTTCGAATGAAAACAAATCAACCAAATGAAATCATAAATCAACCATTTAAACCAAAAATGATGTTTGATCAACAAAAAAAATTTCTTTGTAAGACTTGATCAAACCACTCTTTTCAAGAGAGGCAACAATTATATCAAGCTCTTAAGCTTGTTTCAACCCATATAATCATTCTAGCATCCGGTAAACATGATTTGGGAATAAACACCTAATAAGCCCGGAGGGTTATATAAATGTAGTCCTCTCATCAAAATAAGATAAATAATCATGAAAACAAGATAATTTGATCAAATTTTAAAAATTGTTTTCATATAAAAAGTTTCAAAGCATAATTTTCAAAACCAAGAAAAAGAAAGATAAAAACATTAAAATTCTTGGTTTAAAATCAAATTTGTTTTGGTACCCAAGAACTCTTGGTACCAAAAGATTTAGGGACATGACCCCTATCATTTAAGCTCAAAATCCTAGGGTTATGAACCCTCTTGGACATATATGGTGCACTAACACGGTCAAAGCAATATTTACTCAAACGACCCTTCCGATTGCAACTTGTGCAATGAAAGAGATCCATTTGTTTTTGTGGACCTTTAGCTCGTGCACGGGAAACATTTGCAAATAAAGATCTTTCTTTTAAATTATGTTGCAAATGAGAAACATTATCAAAACAAAACTTTCCTAGGTGGCCATATCTACCACAAACATTACATTTATAAATATGTGGTCTACTAAAAACATTTGGCAAATGAGACTTATTTTTCAAATCAAAACAATATTTGGCCAAATGACCAAAACGACCACAAAGATCACATGAATACACATTAGCATGCTTATGATGAGCTTTAGGTGCATGTAAATGTGTGTGTGATGAAGAAGCCTTATGAGATGCACAAGGAGCTTTAGCATTCTTATATTTGTGTGCATCATAGCAAAATTTTGATAAGTGGCCTTTACGACCACAAATTGAACATTTGTAGACTTTGCTATACATGTGTGCATGATGAATAGGATGTTTAGATGTTTTAGCATGAGACTTAGCACACATGTTCATAAGCTTATCATGATTAACAATACATGTTTTAAGGGTTGAATCTAAAGATGATATGTGATCCTTAACATGATTCAACTCATCATTATGCATACAAGTATTGTTATTAGAAGTAGAACATATATAGTTATCTATAAAAGATTCCGTATCATTTTATATGTTCTTTACTTCTAACAAGGCATTATCTCTTTCATGAGTTAAGATAGCAAAGTTTGAAAGCAATGAATCATGATCCGAAGTTAATTTATCAATCTTTTCTTTGAGGATCACATTCTCATTAGAAATATTATCAAACTTAGAAATCAACAACTCATGATCGGATTCTAAATTATCATGCTTGCATTTTAAATCATTAAAATCTTTATACAATTTGTTGTAGGCATGCAATAATTTTTCACTAGCACAAGCAAGTTCATCACTAGATAAATCATTAGTAGATTTGAACTCGCAAACCTCACTAGGGCTATCGCCTAATGGCCGTGTGCATGATGCTCCTTTAGAACTTGAGGCGGGATCCTCCAAAGCTTGTTGGATCGCCTCCAAGTCCCCTTGATGTGCTTCTATAAATTTCCAAAGTTTGTAAGCACTATCAAAATGAACAAACTTGTTAGACATAGATGAATTAAAAGCATTTAGCAAATATTCTAACAAAATATTGTTCATTGTAAACATACGATGATCATTCTTATTCCATTTGGATTTCTTCAAAATGGGCACAATATAAGCATCATCTATAATTTCCCATAAATTAAAATGTTTAGATCTAACAAATAGCTTAAATCTAACACACCATTGGGCATAGGGGAAATTATTTAATCTAGGAGCAACACTAGAATCATAGCCTAAACAAGATGCATCATTCATATCCATAATTTATAAAAATATGCAAGCAAGATACAAATGCAATCAAAACAAGATTAGCACAAAAAGATAACTTGGATCTTTAACTCAAGGCGGTTAGTCCTTAAATCAAAGAGCACCAAGCTCTGATACCAATTGTTAGACCCTAGAGGGGGGGTGATTAGGGTCTTATGCTAATCTAATCCGATTTAAATGCCAATTAAATTAATTAACAAGTTATCCTAGCAAGTATGAAATGCAACAATGTATATGAGCTAGGATAAGCAATATGAACAATGAGATATATCCTATATGATAGAAATATATGTAAGGATATATAAATAACACAAGGGTAAACAATCTACACAAGTGATAGGGCAATATGATGAGCGATACACAAAGGCGGTATGAGATATGAAAACAAGAATAAGAGCGCCAATGCAATCACAAACAAAACGATATGTTTACGAGGTTCGGTCCCCACGACCTACGTCCCCGCACCTCACCTCGAGGAGATCTCCACTATCACAACCGGGTTTTCTACGTTCACCCGAATAACGTTTACACCTCACACTCAGTTTTCTAGTTCACCGAAAACTTTACAATCTACACTCTATTGCAATCACACTCTACATCCACTCAGTGTTGGACCTAGCTGTGTCTCCCTCAAGTGCTCGGTTACAACCTCTCCCTAGGCACGTCAACCGACGCCACTCTTCTTGGGACGTTCCCCGACTCTCACCACACACTCCTCACTTGGTGTACAAGTGTATTACAAAGTGAATCTCACAATAAGCACAAATATAACAAATGATTGTTCTCAAAACAAGGTGAGAACTCAATTAAGCACAACTCTAAGTCACTAATCTCACAACCCAAAATTATACTATGAATGTAAATACAATAAGCTCAATAGGTTGTGTGTGAACAAAGAGATATAAATCAAAACTAAACTCAATGTAGTTCTAGCTAAATAACAATGATAATCAAATATATAAAATAGCTAGAAATAGAGTTTAGAAAACTTCTCAAGATGTCAAGAGTTGGAGGGAGAATAGTTGAATGCCCAAACACCAATAGATGATCTCCTCAAGCTCTTGTAGAATTGAATCACAAAACCGAAACACTCAAATGCTTAAAAGCTTCTTAAAACACACTTAAACAAACACTAAACAAGTTTAAACCCTTGTTAAAATCTTTTAAACTATATCAATTAACTACTTTGAAAAGACATCAGCAAAGGGTATTTATACCCTCTAAGAAACTCAGCCAAAACCCCAAAACAGAAAGACCAAAAAAACCCCCAGCAACGGTAATAAAACTAGCCGTTAGAAGCTGAGAAAACATTCGTCGGTCGACCGGAAAAGTCATCGGTCGACCGGAAATTTCATCGGTCGACCGGACCGGTCGACCGACAGTCTTTCTGTCGCCCAGTGAGCTTTTGAGCTCAGGTTCAGTCGACCGGTGCGGTCGACCGAATTTTGACATAGCTGAAAACCTGATTTAAAAGAGAATTTTTGACTTTTGGAAAATAGTTAAAAATAACAAATGAAGTCCAAAAATTATGAAACTTTGGGAAATGTATATAAACATGAAAACGAACATGTTACAAAAAGAATTTTCCAAATTACATTTCCCATTTGTGAAAAAATCATCATTTTGGAAATATGTTCAAAAACATGAAAACCTGAAAATTGATATTTTGATATTTTGACTCAAACTAACTTTTGAAACTTTATGAAATGTTTTTATAGACTTAGTAAAACATGTATAAATTGATATTGAAGTCTATAAACTAATAAGACAGTATTTTCACAAAATTGCATATTCTATGCAATGTTTTCAAAAACACAATAGAGTATGAAACATATGATTATATATATGAATGTAAATTTGTTTCATATCTATATAGCTAAACCAAAACGCAATAATAAATATGAAATGTGTAATATCATATTTATGAACACGAAAACTCAAAACTATGTATATATATATATACCTATATATATACATGAAAACCAAACATATATGTATATATGAAATTGCATATATACATGAAAACCAATATAATGTGTGTGTATAATATTGAGCTTAAAGTATCTAACACACATAATATAAACTCCTAAACTACATTACCCAAGCAATCTTGATCTTCATTGTAGCTCAACTTGGTACACGTGCGGATGAAGCTTGAACTTGATCTTTAACTTGAATTGTATGTTGCTTCACTCCACAATTCCACCAACCTCCATTGGATATGATCGTGTAGGCGCAATTCCATCCAACCTCCAACTACGTTGTTTGTCTACAAAATATAGGAATGCACAAACACTAGACAAACAACATTAGTAATAAATTGTTTATTAAACATCATCAAAATAAGAAGGCCAACAACCTTTACCTGTTCCTGATGCACCATGGCATGATATCTCTATGGACTTTGTGTTGGGACTGCCTCGAACCCAACGAGGCATGGATTCTGTTTTTGTTGTGGTTGACAGGTTTTCGAAGATAGCGCACTTTATTCCGTGCAAGAAGACAGCAAATGCGAGCAACATTGCCAACCTTTTCTTTCGAGAGATAGTTCGCCTTCATGGAGTGCCAGAGTCCATTACATCCGATCGAGATTCTAAGTTCTTATCTCACGTTTGGAGAACTTTGTGGCAGCGATTCAATACTTCTCTTAAGTTTAGTACTGCCTATCACCCTCAAACAGATGGCCAAACTAAAGTGGTCAATCGTACCCTTGGCAATCTTCTTAGATCCATATCTGGAGATCGACCGAAACAGTGGGATCTTGCTTTGGCACATGCTGAGTTTGCTTATAACTATATGGAGAGTCGAACTACAGGCAAGGCACCCTTTGTGATTATGTATGGAAGGCTTTTGAATCATTATCTCAACCTTGCTACATTGCCTAAGCTTCCCGGACAGAGTGTTCTTGCAGAACATATGATTGAAAAGATAAGGGATATCTAATAGGAAGTAAAGGAGAAGATAGAACAGTCTAATGCTAAATATAAGAATGATGCTGATCGACACAGGAGGCAGAAGGTGTTTGAAGAGAGAGACATGGTGATGGTGTTTCTGCGAAAAGAACGTTTTCCCGTGGGCACCTACAACAAGCTGAAGAATAAGAAGTATGGTCCATACAAAATACTGAAGAAGATTAGCGACAATGCTTATGTGGTTGACCTTCCTACAGATTTGGGTATTTCTCCTAGTTTCAATGTTGTAGATTTGTTTGAGTATTACCCACCAGAAAAAACAACTATTCATGCAAGTGTAAGCTCGGGGTCGAGCTCTTTTCAAGCAGGAGGGACTGATGTAAAACACACAGCAGACACGTTTATGTCAAAGTGGGACAGTTGCAAACCCAAATGCGGTCCTGGTCGAAGAAAATAACTAGTTTCGAAGAAACGACCGTAACTTTCAAACCGTACGTCGGAATTGGACGAATTATATATGAAAATCGACTATCTCGACGAGACGGATCCATCCAAACCCACCCCTCTGGGTTCGGTTTGTGTTTTCCGTTTCGTCAAATTCCTTATGGTTTGAGAGATATTTACATTTTTATCCGTTTTTTTACTATTTTTAGAATATTTTAAGAGTCTGTTTTGTTTAGGAAACAAATCCGATTTGATCTCAGATTTGACCGGTGGACTTTCCTAGTAATAAGGAGTCTTTTTAGGAGTTTTACTATTTTAGAAATTCTTTTACTATTTTTGGTAGAGTTTGAGTCCTTGTAGGAGTCTTGTTTCTTTTCTCTATTTAAGAAGAGTCTTGTAAACTCTAGAGGCATAACTTTTGATTAATAAAATTTTGTTTTTCCTCAATATTTCTTCATGGATTCAAAGATTTTTCTTGGTGAATTCCGATGCTACTACTTCACAGCTGCGTCACTCTGATAGGGACCTTTATGTAATTTTTCTCACAAAATGTGTAAACGTACATTTCTTTGCACCTTACATGGACCCCAAGCTCTAGATTTTTTCATAGTGAATTGTTTTTATCAACATTAATTTTATGAATTTGGCCAAAGAAACAAGTTGAATTTAATGAATTTATTTGCGTGTGCATTAAGATAGTCTTTTCCCCTTCAAAAATTGTCTACAATCTATTAAATTATTTTGATTGCAGAATATTAGATTTGTATCTACAACATTCTAATTTTGAAAATTGAAACTATGACGTCTCGGAGACAAAATATTTTCCGGAACAAGCTTGTGATGAACGTTCCTTGATCATTGAGCAAAGATGAAGACACGGATTATTTTGCTACAATTATTTCATTACGATAGTGTACTAATTGTTTGAAGGATATTTATTCTTAACGCTTGAGCTTGGTTAATATAGAAGCCACATCGATAGGTCCTAGGCAAAACTTTATTGAGAATCACGAGAGAGACCGCGTTAGTACAAGCTCTGCTACCTTTCTCTTTCGGAAAACGGTGTCTGTGTGTGTGTGTGTGGGGGGGGGGGGGGGGGAAGGGGGGGGCAACGTTTATTGTGATCCAAAATGTCATTACCAAAAGCTTTTTTTTTTCCTTAATTAACTGGCACGATAACATCTAATGGAAATTTATTAACTACCACAATCTTTTTAAGTTAGGATTAAATATGGAAGAGAGGTATTATATATGTAGGTGTCTAAAATTGCCTATGAGTTCCCGCACGCAGCTCGAAACGAAGAGTGGACATCGTCATTTGAGGTAGATAAGGATTATCTAATTGGCCGCGCCGCCCTCGTCGGTCAGCTCACGCAAACCAGTTGACTCGCGCACGTAAGTTAACCACAAGTGACAAGACGCACTTATCAGGCAGCTTCAAAGTGATCGGATGCGCTCGCCAGTCAACTCGCGCGCGTCGGTCAGTCCCAAGTGACCGACGTGTTCGTCGGTTAGTCCCTCAGCGAAACATACAAGTCAACAAGACAACCAAATACGCAGAACGATAGAAAATACGAGCCCGGGAAAGTTAGGAAACACCGAAAAGCAAATAGAGAGAGAGAGAGAGAGAGAGAGAGAGACTCGGAACCCACGTAGAGGCGCGGATCGCCACTGGGTGACCCACGCGCATGTGGATCACCAATGGGTAACCCGCGCCCACGCGGGTCACTCATGGGTGACCCGCGCTCACGCTGGTCACCAAGGAGTGATCCGCACCCATGCGGGTCACCAGTATCTGTCGCGCGATTCCGAGCCTCAAACGTATTTTCGACGGTTATTTAAGTGATTTTCGCAGGATTTATCTGTTCTAGGGGTTCCCAACTAATTTGATATCATCTCTACACATAGATAGGCTGTCATTAACTAAAGATAAGGTGAAATCTCCCATTTTCATCCAAATACCCGCATCTGAGGCCCTTTATAGAAGCCTAAAGCCTCCATTCTTCAGATCTGGAAATCAAGAAGACGAAGTGCTGTCAAATTGGAGAGTGGACCACGAATTTCAGAGAGTTAGAAGATCTTAGCGAAGTTCCTCAATAAAAAAAAGAGTTCGAGAGATCTGAGACTTGTTTTCCCCCTATTCCTCCAGATTTAAGCTTGGTCATAATCTCGAGAAGAGTCGTAATCTCGCTTGGTCGAGATTACCGTTGCTGCGATTACTTCCTTCATGAAGTAATAATATTGATTATCAATCTTCTGCTAACCGGATCTGATCCATAGGCGGTCCACTGATAAACCCCGACACCGGAAACGATCCCGCACAAGCAATAGGCAATAAACATCTATTGTGTGTAGTTTGAAAGAAAGTTGTAATTGTTAATTAAAAGTCTTATAAACAAAGGGCTATTTTCTTGAGTTTATTGTAAATGTTTGAAGTTGTAATGAACTCATCAATGAAATCGACTTTCCACCCAAACACGCTGGCGACCAGAGTGGGAGCCGACAGTCTTTCTAGAAGGCTGATGTGTCGTGACCTCGGATCCTCATCCCTGTTGAAGAAGAGGTCGAATATGAGTTCGACCAGCAGAAGTACGATGGATACTTATCCTCCTCCTCCAGATCCGCCTCTCCTCGCAGGTGCAGGAAGGCATCCTCCAAGAAAGCTCGCTGGACTTCGTGTTCGAAGATCCAAGAAGAAGATCTCCTCGCCGCTGCTGCACTTGAGCCTCGTAACGCCCCTCCAGCCTCCAACAAGGCTGTAGCCGCAGATCTAGACCCTTCCTCCATTAAGGAGTCAATTGCTAAATACGCGCAAACTCTATCAAAGAGGGTGTTGGCCTCTTTGTTTTGATAATTTTTAACAAATAATTTATCACTAATATTGTTTGTCTAGTATTTATGTTTTCTTATTTATTATAGACAAATAACAAGTTGGAGGATGGATGGAATTGCGCATTCACGATCATATCCAATGGAGGTTGGCGGAATTGTGGAATGAAACCTACACAATTCAAAGTTAAAGATTCAAGTTCAAGCTTCATCCGCAAGTGTACCAAGATAGAGCTTCATTGAAGATCACAAGCTTGGGTAAATTTAGTTTTAGGTGTTATATTATGTGTGTTGGTACTTTAAGCTCAATATAATATGTACACACATTTTATTGGTTTCTTTGTGTGTGTGTGTGTGTGTTTGTGTGTGTGTGTGTCTATATATATATATATATATATATATATATATATATAAATATAAACACATAAGTTAAGTTTTGGTTTCTATGTATATGTAGTTATATATATACATACATGGTTTTGAGTTTTCAAATTTTAATATGAAACAATTGAATATAATTAGAAAACATATTTTTTCATACTTACATGCATATATATGATTTCATCAATATCAATTTTATTTAGTTCAATAAAATCATGTTTTAGTGCATTATATGTGTATTTTGATAAAATACTATATTCATTGTTTATAGACTTTATAACAATAGTTTACATCTTTTTTCAAGTCTATAAAATTATTTTATATTGTTTTAAAATATGGTTAAGCTAAAATGTCAAAACTCATATGTTCGTATTTTCATATTTTGGACTATTTTACAAAATAATGATGTTTTTCATTTGGGAGGTCCTTTTTAAAAACCATTTTTTATAGTATGTTTATTATCATGTCTACAATCATTTCTCAAAGTTTTATATTTTTTGAATTTATTTGATATTTTTAAACAGAGTTTCAAAATCATCAAACTGCTTCTAAACCTATTATTTCTTATATCTTCTTGAGTTAAGTCTTATTTATTCTCATTGTTACACACACCTACATTGAGCTTATTATATTTACATTCATAGTATAATTTGGGTTGTGGGATTGTATCATTGAGAGTGAGCTTACATTGTGTTCTCATCTATTATAGAGAAAAAACCATTTGTTATATTGTGAGATTGTAAGGTTTTTGGTGAGCTAAAAAACCGAGTGTGTTGTTGTAAAGTTTTTGGTGAGCTAGAAAACCGAGTGAGAGTTTGAGGTGTGAACATTAATCGATGAGCGTTAAAAATCGACATTGTGAGGTGTAAACGTTATTCGGATGAGCGTAGAAAACCTGGCTGTGATAGTAGATTTCTCCCCGGGAGTGGAGAGCGGAGACGTAGGACGGAAGGTCCGAACTCCGTGATCATATCATGTGTTTGAGTTTGCTTTGGCGCACTTCTCTTATGTTTATATTTCTTATCGCCATTGTCCATTGCTCATTATTTATATCATCCACTATCTTGTTTATTTTGTTTACCCTTGTATATATTACTTATCCTAACTCACATATCTTTTTGTATTTTATACTTGCTAGGATAACTTGTTAATTACTTTTAATTAACATAAAATCGGATTAGATTAGCGTAAGACCCTAATCACCCCCCTCCCCCCCCCCCTCTAAGGTCTAAAAAGGGCACGCCAAAGGCAACGCCAACAACTTGCGCGCCAAGTTGCTGAGGCTTTGGAACCAGTTGACGGGATTCGCTACGAAGCAGATCTGAAGTCCAGAAGGCACCAACTGCCACAACAGCGGGCGAACAACCCCTCCTCCTCCGAACAAGCAAGAATGAATGGGTCCGCATCAAAAGGACCCACTCGACTCTTCAAGAGAAAATTCAGAAACGCCGAGCATTGCTTGCACATGTAAGAATCCTTGTGCAATAAGCAAAAAAATTGTAGAAGGAAGAAGTGGAAAAGAAGGTACCAAGACTACATAAAGTATGGAGGCTAAAGTCCAAGACGGTGGCCGAAAAGATCAAAAAATACGGGACATACTTAGGTGACCCGCCCAGCCGCGGGTCACTCAAGTCTGATCCGCCCAGCCGCGGGTCACCAAGATCTGACCCACACCAGGGCCGAGACAGGAGACATTCTGCACCTGTTTTTCCGATTCTATCGAGTTTTGCCCCTACTTTGATATATCTCGTACCTCCGGTGGAGCCCTACGATAGCGTAAATTTGTCCCGATTTAAGATAAAGATCACAGATCTCCTTAGTCCTTTTCACGAGGATCGAGACAAAGCCCTAGTTAAAGAATGCTTAGGCCCATTGAATGAATCCCAAGCAGTTTATCAGGCTAGAAGTAGTAACCATCCTCCTAAGCAGTAGAAGAGATCGCATGATGGGAAAATCCATGTAACTGACCGTGTTGAAGTCCAGGAGCCCATTGGGTTTCCGCGCTCACAAAAACGTGGATTTAAACTTATGACTCTTGAACACGCTGACAAAGTGTTATGTCCCCAGAAGGAAATATATTCGTCTGACGATGACGTTATACCTAGGGAGTCATTCCAACACACGATGGATTGCTCCGATCACCACACCAATGAATTGTACTATCAGGCAGTCTGTGTGCTAAGTTAATAATCTTAGCACACGGGAAATATATTCGTCTGCCCATGTGCTAAGATTATTAACTTGGTACTATCAGAATGTTCCTACCCCAAGACTCCCCCAGAGAGAGTTTCAGTGTTTGAAAGGATCTCCACTGGAACATCCAACTCCAAGCTAAGGCGTTTTCGCAGGAAGAAATCAGCCGCTCAAGACGATGAATTTCCAGAAGTGTCCGTCAACATGATCGGTAAGGGGAGGTCAACGCGACACTTTAGTCCAGACCAGTTTTTAACAGTATCCCAACATATGACCCGATTACGATCGGGAACCATTAGATAAAGGGATTACTAAAGAATGCAAAAGGGACTACCCTCAGACGACGAAACGTCAGACACTTATTCTGCGATAGCTTTCGATGATACGACATCCACCACAGGACAATCCTATGAGTCATTTATGATTAACACAGAGCAAATGGCTAAGGTTCTCGAGGATGCTCTAACCAAGAAGAAAGAGAATTTCAAATTTGAAATGGAAATGGTTATGCAGGAGATGAGGGAAATGCACAGCCAATAAATCACGGCACTAACAAATCAACAGGGAGAGTCTAACCGTCGTAATAATCCCAACCAAGTTGATAGTGATCGGGAAGCAGATGAGAATGCCAACATGGATACCCCTCCCGTTGACAATAATGCTGGGGGTGGTCCCTCAGATGATAACAATACGAAGGATGACTATGTCGCTTCTCCTCAGGATCACTCAAAGAAAGATACGAGCGAGGATAAGAAGATGAGAGACTTAGAGAGCAAATCAATGCGTTGATGAGTGCTCAAGAAGTAAGAAATATGGAATACCGTGTCCATACCTGAGAGAGTAGGAATTAATCCCATACCCGGCAAAGTTTAATTTGATCAACTGCACGTCGTTCAATGGAAAGAGTTCCTCCACTCAATATTTAATATACTTCAAGTCTTACTTGGGAATAATTTTTGGCAATGAACCTTTGATGGTACGGTCATTCGTCGGTATCCTTCACGGGGCAGCCTTCGATTGGTACCGCCATCTTAAGCCAGGGACTATCAACAGTTGGGATGATATAGAGGACGTGTTTCTTACAAATTTCTTCAATGAGGATACCGAGGATGATCAATGCTCAATCGGAATGTTATTCAATGAGAAACAGAAGGACAGAGAGTTAGTCGAGAACTTCATCAAACGATTCCAGAACAAAACGATGAATTGTCGAGATCCAGTCAGCGAGGACTTCATCCTAGAAACCTGTCATAACAATCTTTCGTTAGATATCCTTGAAGCCATGGGAGTGGCACCATCTAGGACCTGGAATGATTTGAAGGTGAGAGGAGAACGAGTCGAACGCTTCCTCAAGAGAAAGAAGGCCGAAAGAGGTCAAACGACGACAAATACTCCACAGCAAAATTTTGTCCCTTGGGGTAAAGGAAAAGCATAAGTGAACGCAGTGGATATGAACCAAACATTTGAGCTTCAACCGCAACCACAAAAGCAACAACAAAAGGTGTCTCAGCAGTCGTAGTGGCAATGACAACCTCAAAAACAAAAGACCTCGGAACCTAAATTCTTAAAGGTTTACTCGTTAAAGAAGACGAAGTCCCCGGTATTTTCAAATACCTCACAAAGAACAATAAGATCAAGTTGCCTCCAATCCAAGATCAAAAAAAACTCTAAAAGGGTTAATGACCCAAAGTACTGCGTGTTCCACAGAGCGGTTCACCACCTACCAAGTCATGCTACGCCCTCAAAGATAAAATCCAAGCTTTGATCGATGTTAGGTTCATTACTGTGAAACAATCCAAGGAGAAGAAGGTGGGTGTGAACGTAGTATCAATTAGCTTCGGATCTGTTCCCCTGAATTAGTTTCAGCCTGAACCCATAATGAATGTAACGGTGAAGACCATCAATGACGATCCTCACAAACAGCACCAGAAAGGGCTTGTGCCACACACAGCCCCAAATGGTGAGATTCTCTGGGTCCATTCCGATCTGATTGAAGATGGATAATGGGTAGAAGCCTCGTCTAAGAAGAAATCAAAAGGCAAAGGAAAGTACTGTTGCGGAGTCTCGGCCATTCCAGAAGGAAACGATGAAAGAATCCCTGCTTTCCTACTCTCCGAAGATGAACAAGAAGTCTTTGCTATCCGGAGTGGGAACGGATAATATTTCAATTACTCGAGTGCCTCCAATCAGTTAGCCAAGCAGGGGGTGACCAGAAATGTTCCTTCCAAAATATTAGCTAAAATAGGAGTCACCATAACTCCCCCCGTAGTTGGTGAGAAGAATCAACAAAAGTAAAAGGAGAAAGAGCCCTTATACCAAGAGATTCAAAACTCGAAGCAGTCTTAATTCAATCAACCGATTAGAAGAGACAAACTGGGAAGTTCAAGCACTCCGCATCACTTCGATATCATGACACAATTAGCTAATATACCGGCTAGATTGACTTTATACGAGCTGTTGCATCTTTTAAAAGACACAAGGGAGGCATTGCAAGAAGCATTGGCCAATTTTGAAGTTTTCCTAACTCAGATCAAGCCATCCCCTGAAGAACCAGAGCCGTCAGTCTAACATTACAACCTCACGGCACACCATTTTCCTTGTATTTCTTTTACCAAGAAGGACATGCAGATAAAGAATTCAAAGTATGACTGCTCCTTGTATTTCACCAGGCACATTAGCTCCAGCGTTGTTAACCGAATTCAAGTCGACCCGGGTTCTGCTGTTAGCATCATGTCACTCAGATTGATGTACAGTCTTGGAATACCTGCCAGTAAGCTGGCCTCCACGGGCACTACGATCTACGGATTCAACACCATTGGGTCCAGACCAATGGGTAAAATCCGTGTAAAGTGCCAGATTGGAGATTTAAATTCAAAAGTCACATGTTATGTGATCGACGCAGAGACTTCTTATAACTTACTGTTGGGTCGACCATGGATCCACGGTAATGTTATAGACCCTTCTACCCTCCATTAGTGTCTTAAGTATGTAGACACTAATAATGAGGTCAAGATGATGGTCACAGATAAGCAACCGTTTAAGGGGTTGAAAATTTATTTTACCGACTCTCTTCTCTATGGTACTAAATCTGATACTAAACCATCGGCCTAAGGTACGGACAGTGGAGAAGAAGCTGATACCGAAACTGGGTTTGATTATGATGGTGGTTTTGTACTTAATGATATTATACCCATTGTAATTAATCTTGACGATGGAAAGTCATCGGACAGTAATTGTAATTGGAAACTTACCGAAGAAGTAGTAATAAATGATGATTTAGAGTACTCGTTGTGTCTTGATAACATCATGAAGGGGTTATACGATGACCCTGACTTGTATGTGCCACTTTAATCGTCTTGCATGACAAAGAAACATGTCTAGGATTCATTTGGAACGACATTTGTTATTCCTGCAAAGGCAGGGAGAGAACAGGAAGTCATCTACGGTAAAGAGAAGGAGTTTTCGGTACCAGACCACTTCTTGAGAGAAGATGACGATGATGATAAACCTGCTCCTTATTTGTTCAAATATGGCCCAAAGGTGCGTAATCTCATTGAAAGATACGAATATGACCTTACACTCAGTGAAGGTCTTTGCTTTGGTCGAGGTCCACGAGCTCCGCCTCGTATGGCCTATGTACCAAAAGGAAAACCCGATAATTATTATAGCTACAGAAGAGGTTTAGGCTATATCTCCTCATCCAATAATGAGTGCTACTGGCAAGTCATAGATCAAATAGCTAATAAGGGTAAAGAAGAATATTTTTCTGATTCTTCAGCCTGGGATTCTGACGTTAGTCTTGGAGAAATATTCAAAAGACTAATGTCGAACATGACTACGATCGACCCCGTCATAACTGAGGAAGATGATCAAATGCTAACTTGGGAAGACCCTTGGGTTCATCACCTGAACATACAGTACGGTGATAGGTTTGAACAAAGAGAACCCTCTACCGAGGATCAAGTAATCCAGGTGAATATGGGCGACGAGAGTAACCCAAAACTAATATTCATTAGCGACAGCCTCCCGCCAAATGAGAAAGAAGAATTGATTGCCCTCATTAGGGAATACATCAATTTTTTCACCTAGAACTACGAGGTTATGACAGGACTTAATCCAAATATGGCAATGCACCGCCTCAACATTAAGCCAGATGTCAAACCTGTTAAACAACAACAAAGATGGTTTCATCCATAAATTATGGAAGCAATCGAATCCGAGGTTAAAAAGCTTATTGACCCAGGTTTCATCAGGGAAGAGCAACACCCCGAATGGCTTGCTAATATTGTCTCGGTCCTTAAGAAGAATGGAAAAATCAGAATCTGTATCGATTTTAGAGATCTTAACACCACCTGCCCGAAAGACGATTTCCCTCTTCCCATCACGGATGTTATCATTGACAACGCATGAGAATTCAAGAGAATGTCCTTCATGGACGGATTTTCTGGTTATAATCAAATAAAGATGTATTCAGATGACGAAAAGCATACTACATTCAGAACACCCATCGGTGTTTTCTGCTACACAGTTATACCCTTCGGCTTAAAGAATGCAGGTGCTACCTATTAGAGAGCCATATCAAAGATTTTCCAGGAGCATCTCCGAAAGACTGTCGAATGCTACGTGGATGATCTAGCCGTAAAAAGCCGTGATAATAATGATCACATCAAAGACTTGAAGACGATGTTTGACCTAATGCAGACTTATCAATTGAAGATGAACCCTACCAAATCTTTCTTCGGAATGTCCAACGGTAAATTCTTTAGATTCGTTGTCACCAACAAGGGTGTCCACATTGACCCCGATAAGGTGAAGGCAATTAATGAATTGCAGCCCCCGAGAAACCTTAAAGAACTCAGAGGGTTACAAGGACGATTGGCATATATCCGTTGGTTCATTTCGAACCTTTCAGGAAAGTGTCAGCCATTCTCAAGACTCATAAAGAATGGTGTATCATTCATATAGGATGACGCTTGTCAAAAAGCATTCAAGAATATTAAAGAATATCTCTCGAAACCTCCAGTGCTCATAGCACCAAAGTCAGGCAAACCGTTCTTGATTTATGTTAAGGTGATGAGCTACTCGTTAAGTGCATTACTTGCACAAGACAACAACAACAGTCACGAATAGGCTGTATATTACCTAAGCTGGACCCTGGTAGGTGCCGAATCCCGATACCCAATGATTGAAAGGGAGTGTCTTGCCTTGGTGTTCGCTATTCAAAAGATGCGACATTACTTGGTTGGACAGACTATTTATGACATCTCCAATGTTAACCCAGTCCGAATATTCATGATGCAGCCGGCTTTCATGAATTAGTGGTTAGCAAAATGAGCATTGTTTCTATCCCAATACGACCTATACTTTAAATAACAGAAGTCGGTCAAAGGACAAGCTATTTGTAATCTCCTAGCGGCTAACCTAACTACGGATACCGCCGAGATATACGACGATCTGCCGGATGAAACCCACGAAGCTAACGTAACTTCCCATTAATAGGTATGACATTTGTACTTCGATAGTGCTTCTCGAGCAACTAATGTATCAAGTGCTCCTGGATGTTCTAAGATCTCCTTCGGAGTCGGAGTTGTCTTAGTTTCCCGGGAAAACATGTGATGCCTCGAGCCTACTCACTGACCGAGTCATGATCAAACAACATAGTCGAATATAACGCACTGCTTATTGGACTCAGCTTCGCTAAAGAGCTGGGGGTCGAGTATCTCGAAGCTTTCACTGATTCTCAACCGGTAGTTAAACAAGTTCAAGGAGAGTATGAGGTCAAAAATCTGGATTTAATACCGTACCATAAAGTGGCCGTTGAAATGGCAGAATCATTTGAAGGATTCTTCATCAAGTATATTCCACATCTACAGAATACATACGCAGATGTGCTGGAAGCATTAGTAGTGTCCCTGGCATAGCCTCCCGAAACAGAATGGCTCGTTACGGTAAGAACTCACCAGCTCTTCGTACCAATCTACGATACAGACAACGGAGAGGAGGATCCAAAGAAGTGCATTCAACCCAAATTAAGTTCGAACCCCAAGACTGGCATTTTCCCATCATAGACTATGTCTTGCACGGGATTTTACCGAAAGACGCGAAGGAAAGAGACTCAATCCGACGGAGAGCACTGAGGTTCCACTATAACACAGAGAGTTGAACGCTATATCGTTGGGGGTATGATGGTTTGTTACTACGTTGCTTATCGACTAAAGAAGCAGAAGAAGTTCTTAAAGAAACGCATGAAGGAGTTTATGGTGCACACCAACCTAGCCCCAAACTTTATCACCGCATCAGAAGGATAGAATATTTCTAGCCTACCATGATCAAAGACGTAGTCACGTATGCCCAAAAGTGTCATGCGTGTCAAGTACACGTGAATTATATGCACTAACCCCCGGAGCATCTACACCCTTCGGCTACATCATGGCCTTTCGAGACTTAGGGAATGGACGTCGTTGATCCTATTTTTCCTCTGTTGACCAAAGACGACCCGTTCATCCTGGTGATTACTGACTACTTCTCCAAGTGAGCTGAAGCGATTCCGCTCAAAGAAGTAAAGACAAACAACATCGTTGCATTCATTAAGCACCATATTGTCCTGAGGAGAATCATACATGACAACGGTCCTCAGTTTGTCAGTAATGACTTTATCAAATTTTGTGAGAAGTACAGGATTCAAAACATCTCGTCGACAGTTTACAATCCCACAACAAATGGATTGGCTGAAGCCTTCAATAAGGCTATCATAAAACTATTGTCGAAACTCGTGAAGACTAATAAATGAGATTGGGACGATAAACTCGGCAAAGCTCTACGGGCTTATCGTACCATAGTTCACACGCCTACTGGAGCAACCTTGTATTCTCTAGTGTACGGGTGCGAAGTCGTTCTTCTATTGGAAATCCAAATTCCATCTCTTCGGATCGCTCTTACTACAGAGATGACGAACGAAGAACAACATCAGAAACGTCTCGAAGAACTAGAGATACTCGATGAAAAGCGTTTGGAAGCTCAATAACACATTGAGTTCTACCAAGCCAAAATTTCCCGAGCTTTCGATAAAAAGGTTCGACAACAGAGATTTATTGAAGGGGACTTGGTCTTAGTCGTCCGACAGCCAATGATCCTTAATTCCAAGAAGAAAGGTAAGTTCGAACCTAAATGGGAATGACCATTTATGATAGAGATAGTTTATTCAAACGGTGCATATCGCCTTATTACCAATGAAGACGCCCGGCTTATGATGCTAATAAATAGTAAGTTTCCAAAAAGTACTACTCTTAGTACATTCAGGATAACCCATGCATTGGGAAGTTCCTAGAAGAATACTACGTGTGGTATTCTTAGGGATAACCCAGTTACTATAAAAGTGATAAATAAGAAATCCACACTTGGACTCTGAATGTTTTCAAAGTTGGAACGTATCTTATTGTTGATATCGAATTCACCAACCCTTATGAATACTTTTGCTAAGACGAGATTCGATCACTTTGATGAGTCAATCTTTCCTCACAAGACCCCTACTGGTGTTTGACAATTCATAATCTTCCACCACAAAATCCCCCACTGATCAAATTACTTGACAGTGGGTCCACTAAAACTCTTATCGGATAAGTCAGTTCAAACTCTCGCCGTGTTGGTACACTTAACACTCACGTTGTTAAAATACTAACACGACATTCAAAATTTCTATCCGCCAATATTTGGCAATATTCAAACTTGACGTGTTAAGTCCTGATCACTTAACATCAAAATCCTCCATCGAGTGGCTAGTACAAGTCGGCATTTTCACTACTAGTTGTATTTCACTGCCACTGCTTTCTTAGTCAAACCTATAAAAGTTAGGGCCAAAGCCAAAATTCCCTCTCGATTCCTTCCATGAATGAGAGGTCCACATTTAATTTAAGCAATCAAACCTATAAAAGTTAGGATTACCTCCAACCACAGTTGGTCAAACCTGCAGATAGTTAGGACCAAGATCGGATTACCCCTTTCGATAAATGAAAGGCTTCCACCTTTTCGATTTTAGCCAAACCTATAAAAGTTAGGGCCGAAATCGAAATTTAACCTTAATAAATGAGGATTTTTTCTCAGATTAAGCAACCAATCCTATAAAAATTAGGGTTGCTTGAATCTTTCTGATTCTCGAAGTGGAGATCCCACTCCTAGTTTTACCTTTCCGGATTCTTGGGGTGGAGATCTCACTTCCAGTCTCCTTTGCGACTGGAGATAGAATATAAAATTCTTCCTCTTTAGTTTTGGAAGATAGAATATAAAATTCTTTCTCTCTTATTTTGGGTTTGTCTTCACCCTAAAAAAGACCTAGGAACAGAATATAAAATTCTTTCTCTCCAGCATCGAGTTCGTCTTTACCCTAAGAAAATATATAATTCTTGACTTCAAATCCGCGCACTTATATACACGAAGGATTTTATCTTGATCCCTAATTAGAGATAAGTCTACGTCTAACACACGTAGCCGGTTTAGTCTTTCACCAAATGAAGAAGACACTAGAATACGAGTCTGGGAAATTTTATCCCGAAGCCTAAGTAGGGATGAGTCAGCGTCGAACACGTGTTGTCGGGTAGTCTATTCCCGTGACAAAGACAAACTCTACGTATTCAATATCGTAGCACTAAGAAAGTTAACTCTCTTAGCATAACGTTATATGCAGAACGGACTTAAACAATCTGCATGCTAGCCCGATTCAAACGGTAACCGGTAAAGGCACGTTAAATCCGTTGATGACTAAGAATTTGCTAAAAGTCCTAAGTCTACGTCTAACATACGTTACCGATTTAGTCTTTCACCTAGTGAAAAATACACCAAAATACCAATCTGGGGATTTTTATCCTGAATCCTAAGTAAGGATGAGTCAGCACCTAACACGCGTTACTGGGTAGTCTCTTCCCGTGACAAAGACAAAGTCTATGTATTCAAAATCATAGCACCGAGTCTAAGAGAATTAACTCTCTTAGCACAACGTCACATGTGAAACGGGTTTTAATAATTCACATGCTAGCCCGATTCAAACGGTAATCAGTAAAGATAAGCCAAATCCGTTAAGGGCTGAGGGTTTTTCAAAAATCCTATAAATACTATGGTTGATTATTCCAAACAGAATGAAACATCATAATAAAAGAGACATAATAAATGAAAAGGAAATATCTTCTATTAATGAAAATTGAGTTTGGAGGAGTTACAATCAATCTACATGAAGTTTGTGACTACGGACTTGCTGTTCAAGTTTAGTTAATTCCTCTACATAAGCTCGCTCAAGATCACACTGCAGCTCAACCTTGAAGGATACTTCAGTAACAGATAATGTTTTCGTGACCTCTTCATCCATCTTGGTTAGCTTCTATTCTAAGAGCTCCAACTTCCTGGAAATCACAACCTGTGAACGCTCTAGGTCAACCTTCATCATCTCCAAGATAACCAGGGCATCCTCTTCTGCCTTGAACTCCTCCTTAAGCTTCTCTATCATGGCCTCACTCGACGTAATGGAGGATTTAAGTTGGCACAAAGCTGTTTGTTTCTCAGTAAGGGCTTTCATTTGATCCACCCAATTTCGTTGTGTTTGAATTTCGAGTCCAGCTGAGGCTCGAGTATCACGCCATGCCTGTAGACGAGATTCCATTTGAGCAGCTATGTATGATGAAGTACCAGTAGTTTTCAACTCTTGTAACCATTGGAGTTCGTGCTCTAGCCGGTCCAAATCATCAACGATAGATTATGCCAGATCCGGAGACCCCGCTTTCTCTATAGCATTTATTTTAGTGGCCAATGTTGGTCTAAATTAATGGAAGGAAAGTTCCATGATGAGAATCTTATCAATCATCGCATTCACGAAGAAGAAGAGAGAACTAACTTCCACACAAAGCAGAGTTCAATCCGGGTCATCATCCGATAGCAGAGCTTTGACTATGTCATTAAGTTGAGTAGATGGTCCTACAATGAAAAGAGGATATATATATTTTCGAAATCTTAGTCAAAGTTCTAAATCAGCATTGGCATAAAAATATACCAAGGTTGAGTGATGTTCCCTCAAGTTGACACCCTACACCTGGTTTCGCCTACATGGCCTCACGAACGGTTAGGGTTGTCACCGATGTCTTATCCGTAGGTGTACCAACCTTGTTAGTTGGTCTCACGGCTTGCTCAACAGGGCTAGCCCCCGTAGCTGCAACAGTCATCTCGGTAGTTAGGATTTTGAGCTGAGTTCGAGCGACTGACGACTGAGTTTCTATGATAGTTCCTGCCAACAGCAAGAAATCAAGACCCTCAGGATCGTCAGATATCCCAATAATAGTAGCTGCAGCAGTCTTAACGACTGTACCTACAAATATAACTCCCTTACGGTTAAGTAAGACTGATAAGTGAATAACTTTCACAAAGGGATAAAATTCATACCGGCAGAGGAACCAGCCTTGATGATTGGTTCAACAGCCTCATGATGAGTTCGTTCTGACGACATATCGTCGAACAGCCTGTCGCTAGATCCCAAAGGATCTTGTACGGGATCAGGTGAAGGTGTGTCAGCTACGTTGTGAAAGGTTTCTTTACCACTTAAACCTTCCATCAGAATATCTATAGGAAAGCCTAAGTGTAAGACATGAAAAGAGAAGTCGAGAAGTGACAATGAATGGAAATTAAACTTACCACTGGTGGCAACGGTAGGCTCTGTGATCACGACATCTGCACTCACCCCTTGTAGCTTTTCTAAAAGAGCCAGAAGCATATAAGCAATTAGAGGAGGGACGAACTCTGAGTCATTTAATGCCCGATATTGCCACCTGAAAGGTGTACTACCGGTAATACATGTACTTGGGCTAGCAATCATTATAGACAAACCAGATTCTACAATGGCACCTTCACCGGTTTCAAGGGCCACATCTGTTTCAGCACCTGCCAGATCCTCAGCCACAGCCTCATCTGCTTATGGCATGAAGCTGGATCCTCCAAAAAAGTCTTAGTCAGGAGAAGGAGGGTTGTACATCATTAAGTATTCTTCATGACCCCCTAGAATATAAAATTTACTAAGTCTAAAGCTTGGTAGATGAAAGGACTAAAAAGACGATAAGAGTCGAAATGTTACCTTCCCCACCAATGGGTGCATCACCGGCCACTCCCGTTTGAGAAGCCTGGGGTTTAGCGTGTCACTTGATGGTCAACTTCGGTCGTTTCGACTGTCGGGCCTCTTTAAGATCAACAGGTCTATCCTAAGTTGTGGCCCGAGATCGAGCACGAGTGATAAGGCTACTTCTCCCCTCTTCTCCCTTGGAACCTACATCTGAAAGTTCAACCATCATTCTATTATAAGTGGGAAAAGTTCTCCACTTCTTTTGAGCGTTAAGTCGACGAGCTCGATCAGTGATCGATAGATCCCATAACTCATTATAAAAAGACTCAGACAAACCTATCACATGTTCCTTGAAATCACTGTTGACCTCTATACCCCCACTAGCAGTGACTTCATCCTCTTCGGAAGTCTCTTCATCGGAAGCGAATGACTCCTCTTCTACTTCCTCCATTTTCTGCTTCCCTTTGTCTGAGGGACCAGCGAGCTTATTGTCGTGTCTCCTTCATTCCTGCATACTTTTTCGGACCATCCTCTCAGAAATACGTGACACAGCTTTAGCTATCAGCTCCTTAATTGGCCTTAGAAGGACGAACTTGTTAGCTGCCATTAGCCATTTGTAACATAAGTATGTCAACTCTAATTGGCGTCCAGTATTCGGAAGGCTGAACTTGGCATCGGTACAGCCCGTCATGTTCCACAGCCAAGCTCGAGTGCCGTCTACTAGTCTGTCACAAGTATGAAATTCAGATTCCCGACGTATAATTGGTCATATCCAAATTGACGAGTGAACCGACACGGCAGATAAGGCTCTAAATAGCAGTGTTCCTTCACTCGAAAAATAAGATGGTCTGGCCTTATGTTCATCAGCCATCTAAAACAGCCAACATCGAGGGATGTCCGACTTGATCCTGGTGCTTCTACATCAGCGAGCAATCCACTATATCGGCTGGCGAATCAAGGGAAGCATGGATTGAACACCCAACCCTTGTGCATATGTAAGCTCTTCCTAACGTTCGAGAGGTCCCGAGCTTTCCATTTCCACTCCTTGAGTAATTTTAGAAAAAAGTGGATAGATCTGCATTAGTTAGGGTGACATCAGATCAGAGCGATGAAGAACCATTCACCCCCATCAGATAGGTGTAAGGGAGCTCCGCCTTCGCCATAGGGATCATCTCGGATAGAGTCTCCTCCATTTGAGTAAAAGTCATGACCACTTAACGAAGTACACGATGGATGTCGGCAACCATTGCTAGTAAAAGAGATAAGCTCTTTCTGTAGGCAAGCTGGACAGCAAGGAATAACACCTCTATCAGCAAGGCATCCAAGGTCTGATATAGCACCACACACTTCTTCAACCAAAGTGTGATTTAACCGGCCAACAAAGTCTTTGGATGAATGGACTTCTCCGCATGCCATAAGAAAGTCTTAAACTTAGTCCCTTCAGAGAATCTATCTTGGGCACTCACAATGGTGTAGGATCGGGCATCATATTTTTCAATCAATTTGTTGATCTCCGAAGGAATTAGTGGTTTCAGCTCACAAATTGCTTCGTTAGATTTTTCCAAATTCTTGAATAGATAACCCGAGAATTGCTTCAGGCTTATTTGAGGAGACTTCTTCCTTGTAACTGGACTAACTCCGACTAAGGCTATTTGATAATGACACGTAAGTTCCCATAACGTGTCATATCGAGCAGGCTTGTGGGTTTTCAATTGAAGTAGCTCCCAGTTGGAAGGAAAATATTCTTGATACGGTATATCTCCCATTTGCAGTCCAGAGACTTTGTGCATCTCATAGAAAGGTAGTCCCAATTCTTCGTTTTGGGTAAAAAAAGTGTTAGTATCTGGATTGTATAGCTCTATTAATCCCATGAAGTGGATAACGTTCATTGGTAATCCGTATTGGGTGGCACGAATAGCTTCATACAATCCTATCGCCTTCAATTCAGCACCCCATCGATGGAGGACATAACCAGTCATCCTGCCCCACCTTAACTTATCTGAAGAATGAGACCAACCATGGCATCTATAATTTTCGATAGGTAGCTCTCGCCCTAGCTTGGCAAGGCGATTCTTCACTATGCGAGCCACTATAGGTAACTCCCCTTTAGGCGGGTCCTCCAATCCCATCATACCGGGGTATAATCCTATGATGTGTTTTCTACACTAGAACCTGGGAGTGAATGACTGGTGACATATCCGCAAGGAATGTTGGGGTGCTCTTCTGTCAGAGTCCATGACATCTGTCGTGTCACCGCTTGCCTCCGCAATTCTGTTAGTGAACGGTGACGAGGGAACGAAGGAAGCTATAAACAAGCGGTATCATCACTGTATAATCATCACTCATCCCCGAGGGTTATGGTGGTTGGATCTATCACGGAATCGCCATACATATAATTCGTCTTCCTCAAAGGTGAACAGGATCCGTGTCTTCTGTGAACGGTGCATCAGTAATAAGCTGGCGTGTGATGCGGGGATCCCCTTCCCGTACCAACTTAGAGAGTTCATATGGGAGGTCCGAAGCAAACTAAGAAATGGGCGGAATCAACGTTGGATCGTAACCAGCAGTGTAATATCTACTCCTATGGCTATCTATCTTGAACGGAGAAAATGGCGTCGCAGAGTATTCAACTGAGATGAATAATGCATATTTATTAAACGTAGTTATGAAGAAATATTAAGGTGACACAAGGTGTTGAACTCTTTTCACCTATCTGTGAGATAGAGTCATTACCTTCGAATTGGCGAGGTGATTTTAACTGTATAATGAACACACAAGATAACGTACATTGTCACACGAATAGCGCGGTGACGTACCCTATCTTATGGAACATGATACGAAAAAACAATCGCCTCATATTTCCTTAAGATGCGTTTTGACCAAGCAAAACATATCTGATAAGCATCAACCCCACAAAGGAGAACTCTTCCCAATTGCCTCACTAAGGAAGACAAAGAGGGGATATATATATATATATATATATAAGAGGGGGTTAAAAGTGTTTGATAGCTAGGTGAGACGATTTAAGCTGCATTATACACGCGAAGTACGATGTACATTGTCGCATGAATGACACGACAATCCAACCGTCCTCCAGAGTATAATACAGCAAGAAATCGCCCCAAAATTGATTAAAACACATTTTGACCAAGCAAAACGTACCCGATAAGCATCAACCCCTACAAAGGAGGATATCAGTTCTTCCCAATTGCTTCACTAAGGAGAGCAAAGCGGGGATGTAATATAGAAGTGTCCATTCCTACGAAGGAGGATATCAGCTCTTCCCAATTGCCTCACCAAAGAGGACAAAGCGGGGATGCAATATGCAATATGATATGATAAATATTGAATTCATGATCAGAAAATTATAAAGGCTTACCAGTGAAGGACAGAGACTCCATCTCAGGTGACTAAGTGGCTGAGCGGCTCCTCGGAAAGTGTGATCTCCTCGTCGACATAGCTAATCTACAATAAAGATTAACAGCTCAGTTAGATCAAGAATCGAGGTACGCAAATCAGAGATTAAAAGGGAAATTATGAGTCTTTGACTGAAATTCTACAATATGAAATTTTCTAGTAAAAGGTCCAATTAAACCTATGAAACATTTCCGATGCAAATTGGAGTCCGCAAAATAAATGTGTAAAGCTAAGGCGGCGAGTTTGATTCTCAACCAATACATAAGCTAAGTGCTTGGACATTTTTCTCTCAAAAGCCAAAAGTGGACACAAGCTCAATTCTTACGTGTAGTTCAGGCTGAGGATTCAGACATGGTCACAAATTTTAGAAACTCGTGTTCAAACTTCACATACAATCAAGTAAAATGACTCGATCACTTGCAAGTCAAATTCAGACAACAACAAATTTCCTTTTAGAGCCCCTTAAAAAGTAAGAACCAGAACCTACACGGAGAGAAAGTTCAGTGTATACAAGGAGACAAATCAAACAAGCTAAGTGTCTCATACAAGTTCACATCCGTAATCAAACATGACAGGTTCAATTAAAAGGCAAAATCAAGTCGAGGGTCGCAAAGCCAAACAAAAGGTCTCGGCCACACCAACATGTAGAGTTACAAGCTCACAGAATCATCCGAAATTAGGGCATGAATATTGACTTGAGTTTCAAAACCATACATACATGGATATGAACAAGAATTAAGTGATATCAAGTCATGCACACAACCAAACATCCTAAGGGTTTGGTCTAAATTCAACATACAACCACAATTAAGTCCACGCCTCATGTGCATAAAATCAAGCCAAGCATGTTGGAAATTCAGTCAAGCCATACATGACATAGTTTAGTGAATTCCCACACAAGTCAAGCAAGGAATATCGACTACTTTAAAAGTTTACAAAATCTACTAAGAAAAATTTTGGAAGCATGGGTGTCAATTCAAATCTCAAGCTATACATATGAAGATGGACAAGAATCAAAGGCCTCAGCCATGCACAGGTTTGAGAACTACAGATTCAAGTCATTAATCATCAACCAAGAGCTCAAAAAAATCAGCCATCATTCAAAGCCCAAGTGCAAATTTTGATTTTCCCCAAATTAAAAAAAACTAGGGCTTCAACTATCAAGTCATGCGCACAACCAAAAGCTATCAGCCATCATTCAAAGACCAAGTTCAAATTTTAGTTTTCCCTAAATTCAAGAACTAGGGCTTCAATTATCAAGTCAAAACTCAAAGATTCAACCAAAATTGAAGCAAGGGCATTGAAGTTTACCTAGAGTTTGAAGAGGAGATGAACTCAGAATTGCAACAAAGCCCTCAAACCCAAGGGAAATCGAAACCTAGATCTGAACCCACTTGATCAATGGAATTTGGAGGTGGAAGAGTTCAAGCCCTTGAAGAATCCTTCCAAACCCTAGCCCTCTTGAGTGAAATCGGTGGAAGAAGCTTGAGAACCCACCACGAGAGCTTCTCCAAATTTGGTATTTGAAAGTCGTCGAAGCCCGAGAGATTGGTCGAAACCCTAGTTCCCAAACTCACAAGCTTGGTTGGTTTCGAAGGGATTGAAGAGATGGGTATGAAGAGGAAGCTTGAGGACCCTTTTGTGAAGAGTTTAGAAGAGTTAGAAGGAGATTAGAGTTCTTAGAGGGGGAGAGTCCTTGAAAGACTGTTTTTTTTTTGAAGAAGAAGAAGAAGAAGTGAGAAATCTAAAACTTGGAGAAGAAAGTTCAGTAGAAGAAAAGAAGAAGGGAGGGGCTCGGGTTTTATAAAACCCCAACACCCATGACCCGCGTTCGTGCGGGTTGGGTAGGTGTGCCCGGGTGAATGTGCATCACTTAGACCTGACCCGCGCCCGCACGGGTCGAGTGTGTGTGACCCGCGTTTGCGTAGGTCACTTAGACCTGACCTGTGCAGGGTCAGGTCACTTTGACCCGACCCACACACAGGTTTGATCCGACGGTCATTTTTGTGGTATCTTCACGGCATTTTTGCCCACTTTTGGTATATCCGAAACCCACTTATACTCCAATGGGTATACGAGTCTAAACTATTTCCCACTCTTGACGGGAAGTTCCTGGAAAATATTATGTGTAATATTCTTAAGGATAACCCAGTGACCTCCAACGGGTACACGAGGTTAAACTGATTTCCGAAACTCTCATGAGTATACGAGTATAAACTGGTCCTCCTTGCGTCAATGCCGGTCAACGAGTTGCGATGAAAGTCAACATCGGTCGACGAGTAGCCCTATGTCAATGTTGGTCAATGCGTAACCCTAGGTCAACCCCAATCAACGTGTTATGATGAAAATCTACATCGATCAACATGTTGTGATGAAAGCCAATGTCGGTCGATGCGTAGCCCTATGTCAATGTCAGTCAACGTATTGTGATGATAGTCAACGTCGGTCAACACATGGCGATGAAAGTCAACGTCGATCAACGTAAAACCCTAGGTCAACGCTGGTCAACACGTAACCCTAGGTCAACGCCAGTTAATGCGTTGCGATGAAAATCTATATCGGTCAACACATAGATCGATACTTCAATAGTTTTTGCTGAAATAGGAATTGAATCAATCTTAGTTCAAGAGATATGAATTCCTGACGAAAGATACTCAGTCCAATGTCGATCCAACGATACGATCTAAGTTCATAAACCAATACATTAGTTTCAATTCAAGACTTCGATAATGGTAAAACGATAGATACAGCACCGGAAGAATTATAGTTATTTGACAAAATACTAAATAGACTGAAAAGTGGAGAAGTTAAGAATTGAAGCCAATTATAGGTCCTTTGACACCAGTTGAAGGTGGGAGCCTATCACATCTAAAGTATTTCAGACTCCTTTATAAAAAAATAAGGCTGAAACACTTTGGAGGGGATATCTACAGGCGTCTAAAATTGTCTATGAGTTCTCGCACGTAGCTCGAAACGAAGAGTGGGCATCGCCATTTGAGGCGGATAAGAATTATCCAATTGGTCGTCACCCTCATCGGTCAGCTCGAGCAAGCCAGGCGACTCGCGCACGTCAGTCAGTTCGTGCATGTCAGTCAGCCATAAGTGACCAGACGCGCTAATCAGGCAGCTTCAAGTGATCGGATGCGCTCACCAATCAACTCGTGTGCGTCGGTCAGTCCCAAGTGACCGACGCGTTCGTCGGTCAGTCCCTCAGCGAAACGTACATGTCAACAAGACACTCAAATACGCAGAACGGTAGAAAATATGAGCTCGGGAAATATAGGAAACACCGAAAAACAAAGAGAGAGAGAGAGAGAGAGACTCGGAACCCACATGGAGGCGCGGGTCGCCACTGGGTGACCCATGCGCACGTGGGTCACCAAGCGGTGACCCGCGTGATGACCCACGGTCACGCGGGTCTCCCAATGGTGACCCGCGGCCACACAAGTCACCAATGGGTGAGTCGCGCCCACGCGGGTCACTCATGGGTGACCCGCGCTCACGCGGGTCACCAAGGAGCGACCCGCGCCCACGCGGGTCACTAGTAACTGTCGCGCGGTTCCGAACCCCAAACGAATATAT
>BQKN01066706.1:993408-1011173 GCA_022839385.1 Asparagus kiusianus | reverse complement strand
ATTATTTTGGTGAAAAATCATTTTAGAGTAATTATAATAAAACAATAGAATTTGTTTGACAAAAGAATTATTTTAGAATAATTATAATTTAAAAGAATTTATTTTAGAATAAGTATCAATTTAGAATAATTTCAGTAATTTAAGAAAGTTTTATAAAAGAAATTATTTAGAACATTTATAAATATTTTTTAAGGATTTATTTTATAAAAGGAATTATTTTAGAACATTTATAAATAATTTTTTAGGATTTATTTTAGAAAAGGGATTATTATAAATTTTTCATGATTTATGTTTCTTAATTTTAATTATGTGATATGTTATGATCTTGCTGTATATGATTAATTGTGTTTATTACTCTTTGTTATGCTTGAGAACCGTTAGAAATTCATGACTAGTGTGGCCTGGAGTGTCCTGTTTAAGACTTAGAAACCTGTGTGTATGTTGACTTAGAAAGCGAGAAGAGTTGGGATGGGGAAGTTAATGTTCATGTGATCGGATAAGATTGTTGATGTATCTTCCAGACTAGAACTAGTGAACCGTTTCGCACTGGGGTTAGTTTGTTGGGCCAAGTGAACCGTTTCGCACTTGGTTAGTGAAATCGTTTCGTCACCCGAGTTTTGCTTGAGTTCAAACCAGGCCGAAATCGGATTACGTGTAGTCCTCTCACCGAACCGTTTCGCGGGTTTGGATGCACGTAGGGGATTTGTGAACAGTCAATTATCCGGTGATATGAGTGTTGGCTCTATGTGAGATGTGACCAGTGACCTGTTATAGAATGGCTAGTTGCATGACCTCGTTTCTTGGCTAGGTATGATTTCTTGTGAGAGGTAGGCCAGTTGTGTTTCTTTTCATACATAGATCGGGGTTAATATTTAATTATCTATAATTTGAGACATATGGTATATACATGAGGGTTTCCTTGTTTAGATTATTTCGCTCGACGTACTACGTTTCGAGTTATAGATCCTTAAGTATTAATTCCAGCTAGTGTATGATCCTGTACTTGGATGATTATTCTGATCGCTAGCTGCATGATCGACTTGTTACTCGATTGATTTCTTGGATTTATTATGATTTATTCTATTCTAGTAGTAAATTATATTTAGATTATTAGTATATGTTTCCATTGTTATTACTATTATTGCATTGGTCGCACGACCGCTCTATTCTTTCCTTGTGGGATCTTGCCGTGTGCCATGCACCCTGACGTACACCTGTTTTCTCTAGTGTACGTCAGATTTAGAGGACGGACAGGTACAGTATGATAATGCATTAGAGCAGGAGTATACCCAGCCGGAGTGTCTTCCAGGTGGAACAGAAGAACAGACGGGAGCTTAGCCTTTTCTTTTACGTAATCACTGATAGACACTAGATTACTTATGCAGTATCTTATCCTTTAGTCTTTCGATGGACTTAGTTATTTAGCAGTACTTCCTTCTTATTTTGTCGGACTATGTATTTTCCTATCTTAGTTGAACTGTTTGTAATAAGGGCATGATCGACCCAAACTTTGTGTCTCGGATGATATTTCAGTTGTGATATGTATATTTTCTGTCTGTGTTGTTTATTATATTCTCGCTACTGTGATCGGGGACCTGTGCCTTTGCATTGTATTGTTTCCAGACGCTTAGCGTATTGGATTGAGAAGGAAAAAAAAGAAAAAAAGAAAAAAAATAACAGTGTATAATTCTTCTCAATCTAATACGTCACGGGCTTGCTCGCGTCCCGATTCCCTGGTATTTTGGGAAGCGGAGAGTGACAAGAAGTGGCTGAAATGGTACAAAAGAGAATATGGATTTTATTTCGAATTATTGATAGACTTCTATAAAAACCATATACTAAATATTAATGCTAACTCTAGTATAATTTTATATGATAAAAACATCCACATAATAAGTACATAAAAATATTTAAAATTTTATGAAAATCTCATCCAAATAAACCTAACTTTACTCAAAAATTAGGCTATTCTATAAAATATTTAAAAATACTGTATTTTATTCTTTTTGTTTTATTTTTAATTGAGCCAAGATCAATCGTTCTTTACTTTTATCTTTTTCTAGGGTAATTATGAAATAGTGTCTTCATTACCTACATCGATTGTGACATCAGCCTGGACCTGGATTTCTCGTGCTATTATCTTTCTCTGGACCCATTCATCTTTTATCTTCTCATCTAACTTCACAATTAGTTTGAATGTCTTTCTGTTGTTCAACGCAAACTTATGAAAATACAGATTTTGATTATTTTTCTGTTTAATAAGAATAAATGTTAATTTCACATATATGATATTTTTTATATTTCTAATTTATTACTTAAGTTAAGTTAGGATTGACCTCTTTTTTCTTTGCAATGAATTCTTGTGTTGTGCATCCAATAAGAGTTTCTACTGTGTCACACTGTGGTACCTTTACAATATCAATGTTATTTTTCATGATGATCTTACCTAAATACCTGTAGTTTTTCATTGTTTATTTGCCTTAGGTGTGTGTTAGAATTTGATGTTGATATGTTTATTCCATAAAGAATGGATATTACTTAACATGGTCCTAAGTCATCAAAGATTATACGATATTTATCATTTGGACACTCGTTATTATCATCTATATCCAACTTCTTGTTGCAGTCTTTGCGAGCGTATAGCCACAGCTCAAGCCTATTATAAATGGTAGTTTTCTTTGCCTTAAAGGTACAATACCATATCTGTATATTGGTAAATTGTAATTATGTCTAATTGTGTGAATTATAGAGTAGGGTTTTAAGAACATAGCTCTTTCTAATATTGTGATGTTTACATAAAATCACTAAGTTAATTTTTTATTGGATTTTTGTCTTGACAGCTTGTTCTGAATGAGCCCTATATATTGACTTTAAAATATAATATTTTTTATTGTGTTATATGGATGTTTGTTTGATTTACTTGTCATTCTCTTATTTCTTTAGTTAGTTGTGTCTCTGGGTTGATATATGTATGTGTGTGTGTGTGTGTGTGTGTGTGTGTGTGTGTGTGTGTGTGTGTGATACAATTTGCGATGACTTGTATCTCCCTTGCAAATTTGAGATGGATATAAGGTGAATTTTATGTTTAGTGGCATTTAATAAAAAAAATTGTAATAAAATATATTATCTTCATATTTAGAGATTATGAAATCCGATAATGCTATTATGGGCTTATCTTTGATCATGTCATAAAGAATTGATCCTTTTTCGTAGCCATGTTCCCAAATAAAGTTACACGTAGAGCCATGCCACTGTATAGTAAAAAGAAAAAATATTGATTTTTTTCTTAAGCTATGATAAGTAAGTATTGTGTGTATATGTTTTATCTACTATATTGATTTTCCATATTTTGTCTGAGTTGTTAAGTAAGTATTATGTGTATACATTTTGTTAATTCTAGTTATTCTCCTCCTCTTGTCTGGTTTGTTATATTTCATAATATAGTTGATCAATAGCTTCACATTAGTTGCTATTGTAAGATCATCTGTATGTAATTTGATAGTAAGTTCAAAATTCCTTTACTATTTGAAGAATAAAATATAAAATTTTATAAGTACTTACTAATATTTCTTGTATCTTCTATGAAAAATGCTTCTTCTATTGGAACAAAGATCGACCCTGAACAAGAAGGAGCTGCTCTCGATGTGAGATCTGCGGTAAAGAGCTGTCATTTTCTTCTGTCCCGGAACAGCAGCCCCCGGATAAAATAAGCCTAAAACAAAAAGGATTCATGTATGTTCCTGAATTTTTGGTTTATTTCCTTCACCTTTTCGTTTGAAATGAAAACAACTAGATTTTTTTGAAGGATATCTCTGAACTTTTTAATAGTTTCTCCATACATAACTCATTGTATTTTTTTACCCTGTGAATATTTTTAACATTAGAAGAATAAAATATAAAATTTTATAAGTACTTACTAATATTTATTGTATCTTCTATGAAAAATGCTTCTTCGATTGGAATAAAGATCGACCCTGAATAATAAGGAGATGCTCTCGATATGAGATCTGCAGCAAAAAACTATCATTTTCTTTCTGTCCCGGAACAACATCCCCTAGATAAAATAAGCCTAAAACCAAAGAGGATTTATGTAAGTTCCTGAATTTTGCGTTTATTTCCTTCACTTTTCCATTTAAAATGAAAACAGCTAGATCTTTTTGAAGGATATCTCTGAACTTTTCAATAGTTTTTCAATACATAACTCATTGCATTTTTTACCCTTTGAATATTATTAGCATCAGAGAATAGTTTTTATAAAATATAATCAATTAATGCTAAGCTATTATATTATACTCTTTTATCATTTTTAAGTGATTTAGTCTTCTGTCAATTAATGTTACTTCTTTTTTGATACTCCAATTTAATTATGAGTAAAATTATATGCGGTTACAATTATTTAGACAATGATATTAAATTTTTATCTATCAATATATTTTTTTTAATTTTATAGTGGTTTTTTGTAATTTTGAACTTTTGAAGGTGTTTTACAATTTTTGAAATTGTAAGGGTGTTAATTACAAATTTTATAAATATAACTAATAATTCTTGTATCTTCTATGAAAATGCTTCTTTGATTGGAGCAAAGTTGTTTAATATGTGTAGGATGTCTAAAAATCACAACAGATAGCTAATCCCCATCAAACACTAATGGCGGGAGTTATAATCTGATGACTCTCATATTTTCAAGGAGTCAAGATGACGATCTTTGCAATACTCTAGCAAAAGAGACCACAAATTGATGGTCTCTTCACATCAAAACGCAGAGGTCATCCCTGCGTTTCACCATCAAAACGCAGAGGTCATCCTTGTGTTACAACATCAAAATGCAGAGGTCATGCACACGTTTCAGAGTCAAAATGCAAAGATCATGCCCAGCATTCTAGTCGAAAACATAGAGATCACCCCCAGCATTCAAGTCCAGACGCAGAGTTCGTGGACTTAAAACACAGGGTTCATGCAGAGTCCAACTCTGCATCCCAGGTCCAAAACGCGAAGTTTATCTCTGCATCCCAACTCCGCGTTTTAGATTTATAACGCAGCGTGTTCTGTGCGTTTTGCTACCAAAATAGGCCCAACTCTGCGTTTCAAGTCTAAAACGCAGAGTTCGTGCCCTGGACGCTATTTTTCAACATTTAACTCGTTCAAAGCACAAACTGAACGATGTCAAAATCGTTTTTCCCATGATTTGGGGACCAGTTTAAGGGGGCGGTTACACCCCATTTAGCCCTACTTAGGAGCGAATTAAAGAGTCGGTTACACCCCTTAATCCCCTATAAATAGGAGTAAACTCAACTGAGTTCGGCTTTTGAATCTTGGAGTACCTTAGAGATCTAGATATCGGCTTCTTCGGATCATCTTCGAGCTTCCTGGTGCAGATCATCTTCGAGCTTCCTGCAGCAATAAAATTCTTGGAGCATTCCATTGGCTTATAAACCGATTTCGGTTAAATCAACTCTTTCATAGAGTTTCAAACTCGTTCAGAGTTATCAACTCATTAAGAGTTTCAAACTTGCTTTGCAAGTTCTCCACAATATCAAATCGTGAGGAGGAGATATTGTTCCAGTAAATCAAGACGTTCGGATTGTCAACAGAAAGCAAATTCGACGCGAGCATTCGAAGGAGGCACTCCATCGCCACCGTGAAGAACCCAGAATTAAACAAATGGAAGAATTTAGATCAGTTCTCCTCTCTTTTGTAATCGAAAATCAAAATTGTAATTGAGATTGAGAGAATACAAATCAAATATATTTCTTTCAATTTTTCTTTTTACTACAAATTTTCCACCAAACAATATGTTCTCCAATAGTAAATTAGTTGGTGCTTTTTTGATAAATATGTTTGTTATAAGTATCGATTCAAGTGATTCGTGTATATTTTTTAATTTTGAATTTTGAATTTATTTCCTTCACTTTTTTTTCATTTAAAACGAAAGTAGCTAGATTCTTTTGAAGGATATATCTGAACTTTTTAATAATTTCTCTATACATAACTCGTTGTATTTTTTACTCTGCAAGTATTATTAACATCAGAGAATATATTTTTTACCTTGTGAATAATATTAACATCAGAGAATAATATTTATAAAATATAATCAATTAATGCTACTATTACATTATAACCTTTTATCATTTTTAAGCGATTTAGTCTTCTATCAATTAATGCTACTTCTTTTTTGATACTCCAACTTATGAGTAAAATTATATATAGTTAATTTATTTAGACAATGATATTAAATTTTAATCTATCAATATATTTTTCAAATTTTATTGTGCTTTTTATTAATTTTGAACTTTTGAGGGGGTTTCTACAATTTTAAAAACTTTGAGGGTGTTAATTAAAAAATTTGATTTTTTAGGGGGCTACTACCAATTTTTAAACTTTATGTTTGTTGTTTTATATTTTGAAAAGTCAGAATGTTTTGTATAATTTTGAACTATTGATGGCGTTTTGTGAAATTTTTAAAACTTTTTAGTTTTTTGACAACAATTTATGTATTATAATATAATAGCTACTTATTACTTATTTACCTTTTTATTATTGTTTAAACTTATTGGTGTTCAGATGGAATTATCTTTCTCTATCATCCCTAGGCTTAATTGATGCAGCAAAGAGCGTTTTACGGTGGGGAAAGGGGGACCTATATTCAAGTGTGATAATAATCCCTAGAATTCATCTATGTTGTTCTCAAGTTTTAAGGCTGTTTTCTGTAATTTAAACTTTTGAGGGTGCTTCTATAATTTTTAAAATGTTGAGAGTGTTAATTGCAAATTCTAAATTCTTCGAAGGATGATGTTAATTTTCAAATTTCATGTTTGTTATTTTAAGTTTTGATATGTGAGGGTGTTTTGTATAATTTTGAATATTTGAGAATATTTTGTGCAATTTTTGAAACTTTTTGGGTTTTTATTATTGTTGTTGTAATATTTCATGTAATTTATTAATCTTGTTTTTTTAATTATTGAGCTATTGGTAATTCACGTGGGATTAAGATAGGATGATTATGTTAGATTAAGATTTAAATAAAATATTCAAAAATAAAGGGTAATATTGACCAAATAAAGATTTTTCCGAACTTGTGTTTTTAAAGGAAGTATGATATGATATAAAGTTATTTGAGATAAGATGACTATAATCTTGACAATTGTTTGTTTATGTCTATTAGAGTATAAATTATAACCATCAACCTTTATCACAATTTCTAAATTTTGGTTGAGGACCGTGGACTTCATTCCAGGTTTGAATCCATATTGAGATCTTGATGGCTACAAATTTCTAAAATAGATTTTTTTTAAAATGAAAATAAAAAAGATACTTTAAAGATTGTCAATTAAATAGCAGAGAAAATCTAAAGTCGTATTTGAGAGCGTCGGAGAGAGAATTGGGAATTTGACGTGGTCCCTTCCCTGCCACACTTAATGATGAAACTTTTCAAAGTAATCACGGATTGAGGATTCGTTTCATTCCTATTAAGCTAATAAAAGAGCCTGAGGCAACTCTGACACAAGATTTTGTTATCAGAATTCAACCGGGCAGCTGAAAAAGAGATTTTATTTTTTATGTGATGTTGCTCCTTTTCCAAGGTGATAAAAGTACATTACTACATTGGCCAACCCCTCAACTAATCACAGGTATTCCTTGTCACGGTACTACCTTACTGAATATACCTTTGGTTGGCTGGTGTTTGGATTTTTGCATAGACAATGAGTTGCTACAAGAACCCAAAATATGGGACCAACAGGAAGGACATGTGAGGTATCCTCCTCCTATTGCATAATGAGCTGATCATCATTAATGATTAATGATGGTTAGTTCATTATGCAATTGGAGGGGGACACCTCACATGTCCCCCGGTCGGTCCCATATTTTGAGTCATTATGGAATTTTTCATAGAGAAGAGTTCTGCTACATGGATCAAAAATATGAGACTAACAGGGAGGACACGTGAGGTGTCTTCCTCCTATTGCATAATGAGCTGGCCATCATTAATGATAATCATCTCATTATACAATAGGAGGGGGACACCTCACATGTCTCCCCCTCCCCATTGGTCCCATATATTGGGTCCTTGGTGAAAATGTAAAAGAGATTGGTATCAAATTTCTGAAAAAAAACATATGAAGTCTGATATAGTAATTTTTGTGAGAGGATTTTTAAGCCATTTTCCAGTTCCTCCATAAGGAGCGATACTAAAAAAAATTAGGGTTTTCAGCAAATAATACTCTGTGTGCTACAATGAGCATCCGTAAACAAGAAAACCACAATAAAATTTTATATTTACTAAAAGGAGAAGCTGCAATTATCGCCCAATGCCGACAGACCTATATATTTCTATTATTGCAGATGGACCATAGTAATTTTGTTGGGGGGCGCGGGATGCCCACACCACCGCGGAAGCAAATTAATCCCGAGAGAAAACAATCCTAGCTCGAGTTTAAGCCAAACTCAAACTAACCAATACAAGCAATAAACGACTACACAGATAAAACAGTAAGTAAAGTAAGTAAATGAGACGAGACAACAGATTTACATGGTTCGGCAAACTTATCTATGTCCACGGGAGCCACACAATTAATTTCTTATTTAACCATAAGAAATTACAAAGTTGCAAAGAGAAGATCTCAAACTTGAGATTTCTCAGTTGAATACCGCGTGTGATTTTTAATCTAAAAATCACAGCTCAATCTCTTTACAAATCACCGCTTACTGTAGCTAATTTTTCTTAACCGAAAAATTAACTTCTCAAAAAACCCTTGAGAAGTTCAGCCGCCACAGAAACTTCTCTCTCTCTCTCTAAAATCGCTGAGAGTTTTGCTCCTACTCAATTCGTGAACAGGGTTTCCCTTTTATAGGGAAACCCTAGGGCTTGAGCAATCCAGCTGGCCATAGCTGGCATCCACCACAGGCGAAAAGAAAACTCCCCCCTTCGATCAGGCGAGCTCACCAATCTTTCAGACGAGTTTCCCCCTCGCCTTCCACGCCCGCAGGCGACCACAGCTCGCCCAACAGGCGAGTTCACCTTCTTGCCTCCAGGCGAGATTCCTCGCCCTCGTCACCACGCGTAGGCGGGCCCTCGTCGCCGTCACCGTTTGCTGCCTCTGTCTCTGACGATCGCCACCGTCGCCGTCGAGGTCAGTCCTCTATAATTCTCCACCTCGTCCATCATTTGATAAACCTTAAATTTTGGACGAACACCAGAAGAACCCCGCGAACACTAACCAGGCCAAACCAGATCAAACCAGCTACGTCACTATACCATGGCTGCCTACGTACCCTCCACCGGGATCAAGCTAATTGTAGTTCTGCTATTGTCCTCTTGGGCAGATCAACACGGGCTGATATGAAGCAAGTCTAAGCAATACTGAAACTTGCTACTTGTCACCACCTTGGTTAACATGTCACCTGGATTCTCATTTGTGTGCACCTTCATGAGAGAAATATCACCTTCATCTATAACATCCCGCATAAAATGATACCTGATGTCGATATGCTTGGTACGAGCATGATGAACTTGATTCTTAGCCAAGTGAATCGCACTCTAACTATCGCACCACAAGTTCATACTATCCTGCTCAATCCCCAAATTGTCTAACAGACCCCACAACCATAATGCTTCCTTCACTCCCTCTGCCATGGCCATGTACTCAGCCTCTATAGTGGAAAGTGTCACTGTAGCATGTAACATCGATCGCCAACTAACTGGAGCCCCATGTATGTTGAATACATAACCAGTGGTAGATCGCCGTCTATCAAGATTGCCCGCATAATCAGAGTCCACAAACCCATCAATCTGACACGTATCTCCACCAAAACACAGACATGTATTTGCGATACCTTTCAAGTACCTCAGGACCCATTTCACTGCTTCCCAGTATGCCTTTCCCGGATTCACCATGAACCTGCTGACCACACTAACCGCCTGTGAAATATCTGGACGTGTACACACCATGGTGTACATCAAACTGCCAACTGCACTAGCATAAGGAACATATTCCATGTGTGCATTCTCTTTCGCTGTAGTGGAAGATTATTTACCCGAGAGCCTAAAATGTGAAGTCAATGGAGTCACCACTAACTTAGCACTTTGCATCCCAAACCTCGCGATCACCCGCTCTATGTAGTCCTTCTGACTCAAGAACAATTGCTGATTCGCTCGCTCTCTTCTAATCTTCATACCCAGTATTTTCTTAGCAACGCCCATGTCCTTCATCTCGAACTCTTTACCAAGTTAAGATTTTAGTCTATCTATCTCCAACTTGCTCTTAGAAGCAATAAGCATGTCATCCACATACGAAAGGAGATAGATATAATCACCTCCATGAAGCTTCTGAATATAGACGCAACAGTCATACTCGCTTTTAGAGAACCCATGCTTTAGCATGAATGAGTCAAATCACTTGTACCATTGCCGAGGAGATTGCTTCAGTCTATATAGTGATTTTCTCAAGCGGCATACATGATTCTCTTTGTCCTCAACCTTGTAGCTCTCAGGTTGATGCATATAGATCTCTTCATCCAAGTCTCCGTGCAAGAAGACCATCTTGACATCGAGTTGTTCCAGCTCAAGATCACCATAAGCAACAATACTCAATAGCACCCGAATAGAATTGTATTTCACCACCAGAGAAAATATCTCATCGTAATCCATACCCTCTTTTTGTGCAAACCCCTTAGTCACTAGCCTTGCCTTGTACCTCGTACCACCAAGCTTTGAAGGATCTTCCTTTTTTTTATACAACCACTTACAACCTATAGCTTTCTTTCTTACGGACAATAGGACCGCCTCCCATACTTGGTTCTTCCGGAGAGATTCCATCTCCTCCTCCATCGCAGCTAACCAACTCTCACTATCTATATCCCGAATAGCTTCCTTGAAGGAGATTGACTCATCTTCCTCCACCGAGAGTGCATACTCAACCAAATTAACCTGCCCATAGTGCTTCAGGGGTTGATCAGCCCTCAGCATCTGTACATGCTTGTATACTCACCTTGGCCTAGTGGAAGCCAAGCTATCCTCGAGCTGTTGTTGTTGTAATACTTGTGTATTCTCCTACCGAACCTCCTCCTGCTCAAGCTCATCATCTACCTAATTTCTCACTTGAGCACGACTAGAACCTGGTTGGTCTTTAGGTTCTATCTTAACAACCTGGAACTTAGAATTCCTAACAGTCTCAACACCATCATCCTTGGGCACCCTAGCAATCATGGACTTCTCATCAAAGGTAATGTCCCTGCTGATCATGAACTTCGAATCTTCTGTACACCAAAGACGATAGCCTTTTACACCCTTTGCATACCCTAAGAAAATTGCCTTTTTGGCCCTCGCGTCAAGCTTTCCCTCGTTAACGTAATAGTAGGCGGTACACCTAAAAATTCGGAGCCTCTCATAATCTGCATGCTCCCCTGACCACACCCGATAGGGTGTATCACCATCCAATGTAGAATATGGAGATCAATTCACTATATAGCAAGCTGTAGCAATCGACTCTGCCTACCATTATTTGCCCAAACCAGCATATGATCGCAGACTCGCTGCTTTCTCCCGTAGTATTCGGTTCAGTCTCTCCGCGACCCTATTTTGCTGTGGTGTAGATCTAACTGTCCAGTGTCTGGCAATCCCCTCCTGATCACAAAACTCCTTGAATGCACCATCTATATACTCTGTACCGTTGTCAGATCTTAATGTCTTCAATTTCTTTCATGTCCTGTTCTCAACCATCGCCTTCCACTTCTTGAATGTCTCAAATACCTCATTCTTATGCTTAAGAAAATAAACCCAAGCATACCTCAAATAATCATCTATGAATGAGACAAAATATCTGGAACCACCCTTGGAAGTTGTCGAAGCCGGACCCTAAACATCCGTGTGCACATAATCCAGTATCCCTCTGCTCTTGTGATTACTTGTCAGAAACCGGACCTTGTGTGCCTTTGCATACACACGGTCCTCACAAAAATCCATACAGGATTTTTTTAGATTCTTTAGCAAACCCTCTTTACCAAGCAGATCTAAACCCTTCTCTGACATGTGCCCAAGCTGTCTATGTCATAACCATGTGTGCTCACATGGATCTCCACTACTTCCTTTAGTTCCAACCGCTACATCTTCTGCCACCGTCGTACCCAAAAGAGTATATAGATTACCATGACGAATACCCTTCATCGCTACTAAGGAACCCCGAACAACCCTCTTCACTCTATTCTCTATTATAATCTTGCAACCTCCGGAGTCCAAAGCACCAACTGAGATAAGATTCTTTCGCAAGTCAGGAACGTGCCTTACATCCGTCAAGGTTCGAACCACTCCATCATGCATCTTGATCTTGATATCACCTAGCCCCACCGTTTTACAAGCATGGTTATTCCCCATCAATACGGTTCCACCATCAATGCTCCTATAGGTAGTAAACCACTTCCTATTTGGACACATATTGTAAGAGCAACTAGAATCAAGTATTTACTTCCCGGAGTATCCTCGCCACCCGTGACGACATAGCATTCCTTATCGTTCCCTTCCCCTAAAGCGCTCGCCTCTTCCTTACCTTCTCGTCTTTTAATCATATTATTGTTCTTCTTCCCACTCACTCTCTTGTTAGGACAATTGACTTTGAAATTCCCTAGTTCACCGTATTTGAAACACGGTCTCTCCGTAAGAGGTCTTGATTTTGATCTAGACTTTCCTCCCTTGCTTTTTCCTCCCTCATTGCCCCTTCCTCTAGCATAGAACTCATGCGCTTGTTCTTTATTACCACCAGTGGTCATATCACTAGTTACAATTTTTCGAAGATCATCCGCTAGAAGCACCGTTCTAATTTCATCCATCGGTAAACTATCACCCACAAGCATTAGTGTTTGAACCAGATTCTCATAAGACTTTGACAGAGATAGAAGTATTAGAAGTGTCTGATCCTCATCTTCCACTATTACCTCAATGTCTTTCAAATCCGATAAGATCCTATCGAACTTGTTGATGTATTCCCGGATTGATGAGCCCTCCTCCATCTTGTAAGTATACAATTTAGATTTTAAATAGATCCGGTTCGTTAGACTCTTCGTCATGAAGGTGCTTTCTAACTTCAACCACACGCCCGCAGCCGTTACCTCTCCATCTACCAAGAAAGCTACATCCCTTTCAAGGCAAAGGATAATCGACGCCCGTGCTTCCAGATCCAGCTCGTCCCAATCCTCATCAGACATATCATTGTGCTTCTTCTCTTTTCCCGCCAAAGCCTTGTTAAATTTCTGCGAAATCAGCGAATTTTTCATCTACATCCTCCAATAGGAAAAATCATTCTTCCCATTGAATTTCTCGATCTTATATTTTTCCACTTTAACTTGTAGACGTCATTCTCCGCTTGTATTAATAAATCCAATTCTCTCAATAATTTTAACAATAATCAAGTACCACCTCAAATCGAAAATTTTACCACCTCAAATCTGAACAAGGGCTCTGATACCAATTGGGGGGGTGCCCACACCGTCGCGAAAGCAAATTAATCACGATAGAAAACAATCCTAGCTCGAGTTTAAGCCAAACTCAAACTAACCAATATAAGCAATAAACAACTACACAGATAAAACAGTAAGTAAATATGACGAGAAAACAGATTTACGTGGTTCGACAAACTTGCCTACGTCCACGGGAGTCACACAAGTAGTTTCTTATTTAACCACAAGAAATTACAAACTTGCAAAGAGAAGATCTCAAACTTGAGATTTCTCAGTTGAATACCGTGTGTGATTTTTAATATAAAAATCATAGCTCAATCTCTTTACAAATCACCGCCTACTGTAGCTAATTTTTCTTAACCAGAAAATTAACTTCTCAAAAAACCCTTGAGAAGTTCAGCCGCCACAGAAACTTCTCCCTCTCTCTAAAATCGCTGAGAGTTTTGCTCCTACTCAATTCATGAACAGGATTTCCCTTTTATAGGGAAACCCTAGGGCTTGAGCAATCCAGCTGGCCATAGCTGGCATCCACCACAGGCGAAAACAATACTCCCCCTTTCGAACGGGCAAGCTCACCAATCCTTCAGGCGAGTTTCCCCCTCGCCTTCCACGCCTGCAGGCGACCATAGCTCGCCCAACAGGCGAGTTCACCTCCTTGCCTCCATGCGAGATTCCTCGCCCTCGCCACCACACGCAGGCGGGCCCTCGTCGCCGTCGCTGTTAGCTGCCTCCGTCTCCGACGATCGCCGTCGTCACAGTCGAGGTCAGTCCTCTACAGATTTTTTTTTTTTACTCTTTCACCCTCAGGGAAAGAGAAAATAGTTTCCTGATAAATACTCCTTGAGGGTAGGAGAATGAGAAAAATTCCCAGTGGGTTTATCCACACTTGGATGATTCTACAAGGGTCTATCTGCAATAATAGAACAACACAGGGTCTATTGCAATTGGGCTATAGTACTGGGGAGTTTATGCGCAATTAACTGTAACTAAAATGGTTAACCTTCTTATAAGTTCTCTCTAGATGTTGTATTGAATACTTCCTGTCAAAAATGAATGACGTATTGTGTGATCTATATTTAGTGGTACATTATAGTTCGAGAGGCACTAGAGGCACACTCTCCACCACACCTCCAACCACACCTCCCCTCCTGCTACAGTGCCCCGGGGCCCACTTGAGATTTAAATTTTAAATCTCAAGTGGGCCCTGGTGCACTGTAGCAGGAGGGGAGGTGTGGTTGGAGGTGTGGTGGAGAGTGTGCCTCTATCATTTCTCTTACAGTTCACTCATCTCAATTATAACATTCACTAGTTAAGGAAAAGCGAATACAAAGGATAAGTCCTAGCTAGAATTGGTACAATTGAATACAAAAAATAAAAGAACAGAACTCAGTAACAAAGTCTTTTACCCGCAAATTTTATTGCCTGGACTTAGTGATAGAAAAAAAACTGTGACATCCTTCATTTATCTGGGTACCTTCACTAAAATATCAGAGTTGAGGAGCCCCACCATTGCAACTGCTGCAGCAGACATTAATTCTCAAGTAAGTGATTGAGAAAAAAAACTCTGGGGATTAATCCCCCCCACTCTCGATCTCATCCCTCACCTTTGAAAAGAACACGAACAAAAGAAGGGGGAAAGAGAGAGAGAGAGAGAGAGAATCAATATAGAAGAAAAAAAAACTCAGCTCAAATCACACCCACTTGATTTTGACACCTCTCTCTCTCTCTCTCTCTCTCTCTCTCTCTCTCTCTCTCTCTTTTTAGCTCCTCCTCTTCTCTGCAACTCCATCACTTTCCTCCACACACACACTCTCTCTCTCTTTCTCTCCCTCACCGACATTCATCGAAGAATGGGAAGGCACTCTTGCTGCTACAAACAGAAGCTAAGGAAAGGCTTATGGTCTCCAGAAGAAGATGAGAAGCTCCTCAAACATATAACCAAATATGGACATGGATGCTGGAGCTCTGTTCCCAAACAAGCAGGTAAACCTTGCACTAGACCCAATGCAACAAAAAGGGTTTGTTGAGTTCTATCTGAAATCAATAAATTACTCTGTTTTCAGGCCTGCAGAGGTGTGGAAAGAGTTGCAGGCTCAGGTGGATAAATTATCTGAGGCCTGATCTCAAGAGAGGTACATTCTCTCAGCAGGAGGAGAACCTCATAATTGAGCTCCATGCAGTTTTGGGCAACAGGCAAGTAATTATGTCTCTCTTTCTTAATTCCTGTAACTAGTATTTTGTTCTCTGAAAGATACCTGTCAAATTTTCAGGTGGTCTCAGATTGCAGCACAATTGCCAGGGAGAACTGATAATGAGATAAAGAACCTGTGGAATTCTTGCATCAAGAAGAAGCTGAGACAGAGAGGCATTGACCCAAATACCCACAAGCCCCTCTCAGAGACCGAAGCAGCCGAAGAAGAAAAAGTAGCAACAGCGAGCAGCAACAAGACGTCGGCCTCTCTTCCTGACACTGCCCCAAATCCTACGGTTCATGTCCCTCCTCTGTCACTGATTTCATCCAAATCTGAGAACTCAATATCTTCAACCAAGGATTTCTTTCTAGAGAGCTCTTCGAGCTCTCAGGCATCCAATTTGATGAGCTCTTTCCCCCTTACATCCCACAATCAGCATCTTTGGCTCAACCAGAACAATAGGCTATTGGGGATGAATCCTGAATTTGATTGCAATGGGATGTCAACTGTAATTCCATCAGTTTCAAGCTCAATCCTTTTGCCTTCGATGGGTCTGAAATCCACAATCAACATGCCACCAGATAATTCCAATGGCATCCAATACTGGGAGGCCGGCGATGCTAGTAATAGTAGCAGAAGCAGCAGAATGGAGCTAAATAGCAATAGCTCTTTCATTGACGGCAGTATGTTCTCATGGACAGACTTGCTACAAGATAAAACTTCACAATTGAACCTCGATGAGGAGGCCGAGGAACTCAAATGGTCTGAGTACCTCCAAGGTGCATATCCAATATCTGCAGCCCTGCAGAATCAGTCTCAGCCATTGTACAGCGAGATCAAATCCGAAAGCCAATTTTCGATTGAAGGGTACGGGTCTTGGCAGCAGAATCAGCAACCACAGCAGCAGCAGCAGCAGCAGCAGCAGTCTCAGGCCCAATTGCCCAGTTCAGAGTTATACAATGGTAAGGATTTCCAGAGAATCTCAGCAGTGTTTGGACATATTTAGCTTATTGATTGATACACAAAATTATCAGAAAGAGACAGATACAGGAGGCTCGGATTAATAAGAAGAAAGAGGATTCTAATGATTTCTTGTAAGTGTTTGATTTGTGTGTATGATTTGTGCATAGATTTTTCTCATGTAAATAGGTCTCATGATACAGAAAACCTTAAGCTCTTGATTCATCCTTTGTTTGTGCAAGGAGACAAGCTTCAGCCCACTTACTTGCCTTGAATGAGTTAGTGGGACTCCGGTGCAGAATAAAGCTTGTTCCTTTTTCTTCTTCTTTTCGCCCCCTTTTTACCCTTTTTTGTTTTCTCATTGCTTGGAAAATTCTCGCTGATTTTAGTGATGTTGTGCTGTAAACAATCAAGATCTTCTCTTTTAGTTTGATGGTCTTCTTCTAAATTCTCATTTTCACGCTACTGACAGAAAGAATGATGCAGAAATCATTCAACTTTGTTCCAGCAGTCAGCATTTAGTTCAGTGAAGGCTACGTCATACTAAATATATACGCTTACTACATATTCTTGGTGTTTATTTGTGTGATAGCTACCTGAGTACCTTCAAACTTCAATCCTAAGTACCTTGAGATTGATTGGTTCTATATACTGCGAAAAAGAGAAACGGGAAAAAAGAAAAAGAAAAAAAAAAACCCACGTACATAAAGAAAGACGCAATCAAAGGGAGGAACCAAATCTCCTAAAAAACCATGAGGATCTGTACATTTCACCTACTAGTAGAAAGAAAATGACCCTCCGTCTCGTACTAAACACAAACTATGTAAAATTTAAGCATCCTTTTTACCTCAAGGCTTTATCTTATGTCCCACCTCAGTGACAAAAGGTCTAAACTTGCAAAGCAAGGGAAAGGATGAGATGTGTTGAGGGTGATGATGAACACAGAAACTTCTTGGCACTTGAGTTGTGGTTAACTGCTACTATTTACATTTATTTCGGGGGTCCATCATCTAGAACATTGATGAAGTGAGTGTGTAGTCACTTTTGGTTGAGCTCACTGTAGATGCTGATGCTTTTCGTGAAGTGATTGGAAAAGGGGCGGGCATGACATTTGCTTGATTTGTATATCTTCACTGGCCACATGATCAAATGCTATAGGGAAAAAAA
>BQKN01066706.1:966139-993008 GCA_022839385.1 Asparagus kiusianus | reverse complement strand
TCCCTACACGACGCTCTTCCGAGGTCTGCGGGTCTTATCTGGGGGGTGGTGGTGACATTTGCTTGATTTGTGTATCTTCACTGGCCACATGATAAAATGCTATAGGAAAAAAAAAATTTAAAAATTTTCAAATTGTGTGTGCGCTCGTGTATGTTGGGGTGGGTGGGGTGGGGAGGGGGGGTGGTGGTAGGGGATATTGCGGGGGTTGTTCTGTTCGGTTAATTTGACTGAAACCCCTCGAAATATTTGGGCATCCTGCACATAATTTCTCTAAACAACTTTGATGGTTCACATGGCAAGCACATGAAAAGGATGAAAATGCCCCTCAATCTACTAGAATTTACCCTTATAGAAAATGGTGTTACAGGGTCCATTGAGAAAACTTTAAAGTTCAGAAGATACACCCAAAAATTACTGAGTGTTGAGTGAAGTTAACCTTTTGTTGTCGTTCTTCCTTTGCTAAATATAAAAAACCAAAACTTTCTGAGTAACATGATGGTATTGATAGGGATGGATGAAAAATGTGTTACAAACTAGGAAATGTATCACAATGAGTGCACTAAATAAGGATATGGAGCAATACATCAATTACAAAGTGATAATTAACATAATTAAGACCCAAGAAGCATGATAATGAGAGGGAGGGGACAGTCATGAGGAATAAGTGAAGCATGTAAAAGCATATGGACAAATTATGTAGCCTTTTCAATGTATGCTGGTCTTTATTGTCTAAGAGTGCATGTGAACTGTTCCAATGAATGTTTTCCTTGGGTCCAAAGGCACACATCATCTCAATAAACAAACCCATTTCAAATTTGAGAAGGAGAACAAGGATTTTGACTCTAACAAAGCTCCTGCGCACTGTGCCCAGGGTCCAGAGGGCTGGAGTACTTTGGATCTGTTATATAGCAATCTTAACTTGCACTTTGTACAAGAGGCCATTTTCATAAATAGAACATGTAACCTCCAGGTCACATGGCAACGACGTTTACCGTCGCATCTGGAATTCAATCTGCATTTCGCTCTGAGAAAAATCGGGGAATGAACATTAGACAAAAAGCATTTAACAATAATGACTTGTAGGTTGAAGAAGATCAGTCTCAGCTCTTCACACGGGCCTTTGCAAATATTGGTTGAGAATATTATTCGTACAAGCCACTGAGTGGGGAAGAATTTGGCCATGGATATGAAACAACAGATAATTGTCTACAGCGAAATGCAAAAAGTTTATTTAACAATTGATAAAGAACAAGCACAGAAGATGGAAGGAATACAAGCATATACTATAATAAGAATGTACAATCCAGTTATTTAATTACCTCCATTGGCATTTTCTGAGAGAAATAAAGACCAAATATACCCTAAATGACGAACGATGACAGAATTAAGTTAAAACACAGTAACGATCTAACCTTGGAAACCCCACCATAACACAAATAAATGGTCATACATAAGTTGAAGAAAAAAGGATACATTACAATAATTGCAGATGTCCCTGTCAAACCGTGGAAGAAATATTCTCTACCCTTTTCGGCCAAAGTCCTTAATATATCCATAAAGATAGCACGTACATAAGTGAATACTCAACTAAACAGAGAACGCTCAACTAAACACAGTCAAGATGCCATCTTCAAGTGACAAAAGCATCACACAACCAAACTTAAGCTCAGAAATTTATTCCATCTGAATAAGAAAGACACATTACACAATATACACCCGCAGGTTTGTATGCAAAATAAAGAATGTAGAATTAAAAATTGCGCTTGGCAACACACAAATAAAAAAGCAAGCTTAATTAACAATAAATGCCACAATTCTGAATATTGGGTCCTTCAATTCTTGTAACAAATGGATTCACTCGAACCCAAAGAACAGAAAATAAGGATGCAAGAAGAACTGACCAAATAATGACAACCGTAGGAATCCGATTTTGTCTGACCAACAAGCCCTTTAAAAATGGGTAGAGATGAATGATCACCAAACACGAGAAGAAGAATTTGGCAAATAATGGACCCCAGGACCCGTAACCACCATTGCTAGCAGAAGATAACCCAGCAATAATAGCCCACAAATTAATGAAGATTACCGTAATAGGCAAGACCGAAAGAGACGTCCATCGAAATGCATAGAGACCTGGAAATTCATCCTCGGCAGATTTATCAATTAAAACTACCAAATCAGATTTCTTCCTGATCAGAATCTTCATTGTCCCATAAATAACTGCAAATAAATACGCTGAAATTCCCCCGATCACCTTAAACTGATGATGCCTCCACCATTCTTGTGTAGTAACACCACTCCACCTCATCTCAAGAATTCCAGAAGAAAATGTTGAGATTAAAAGAAGCATAAGCCAGAGGCTTCCCATAAGACTTATCTGCATGAATGAAAAGATTTTGTATTCTAGTAACTTAAATGATGTATGCAATAGAATTTTTTACAGTTTCCTCGAGGTTATTGAGGTCTACCTGTGGAATAATGAATTTTCCGGTAATAAGACAAACAGCTGGTAGAGTGCAGTATGCAACTAATGGAATGGAAGTGAAGGGGTAAATGGTAGCATTAACATAAGAGATCCTCTGAAACAACCGAAGCCTGCAGCCGTACCAAATTGGGCAGTGCCTGCTGAAAAGAACCTCAATTGAGCCAAGGGACCAATGAAGGACCTGATTTAAACGGTCAGATAGATTGGCTGGGGCAATTCCTTTGAATGCGGGAAAAGAGGGTGTGCAATATACGGACCTCCAGCCTCTAGCATGCATCTTAAGACCCGTAAGTATGTCGGAAGCCATAGAACCATATATCCAACCTACCTGCGTATCAACAATGACAGTTTAATTAGTGACGAATAAGTACGTAGATCAAACAAAACTCTGAAGTTAACCTGTTAATTATGACTTTTTTACAATCAACTTCCTTTCACCTGAAATTTAAATAATAATTGGTAATTCCATATTGACAACCATGACAATAGCTGAAAAAGCGCAGCTTTGGGGTTATGGCAATTTGTTATAGCATAGACGAATCATGGCTTGGCTAGTTAAAAACTCAAAATAATAATCATTAGCAATATAATCACCCTTAGAACGTTAAGATTATGTAATACATTCATCTGTTTGCCGGTAGCAGCTAATTTGTAAGAATAATCAGTTATCAAACATGGCATGAGTAATGATTAACAGTAGCAATGGGGACAGATACGAGGAAAATTTGATGGAACCTTTTATAAACAAAGTAGGAATTGTATGTTTGTTTTGCCTTGTATGTAAGCCCTTCATAGAGTCGGTTATGCATACTGATGAAATCAAAGTAGACAAATTGAACTTTGTAGGGAATAACTACTGATACCAAGCTAAAGGCATATCGGTCGAACTTGGATTGTGCTGAACAAGTTTATGCTTCATAGATATTGACTGAATAATACAACTCATAAAGAATATATGACAGAATTCTTTCACAAATTATGCTTGAAACTACAAAATCTTTCTACACTCGATTCATAAACCTGCAAGAGAAGAAAGACATGTCAAAGAAGATTATTGTTTCTCACCTCCCTTCCCCATGCGGTATCATCCTCATAATCAGAGCTTATAACACGAATTGCTTCTTTCAGAAGTTCCTCAGGTGAAGAAGATTTTGCATAGTGATCGCCGTTGAAAATTACAGATGTAATTAGAGTTAATGACTCGCCAAAATATTTTTTTAAGCTGAGAAGGAGAGAAGGATTCTTCCTTTCAAGATTGCTCAGTTTTATATCATCTAAACTTAAGTTGTCTTCCTCTAGAAGTCTAGAAATAAAATTCCATTCAAGATCGAAGTTCTTCTCCCAAGGTCTGGAATAACTCAATATTCTGCCTTTTGGTTCTACAGAAGGTAAACAACCATACAAGGCCTTCCTATTAAAGAAACAGCCAGTTCCAACACAGAAAGGCCCCTGAATTCCATCAAGACCCTTCATGTATATCTGCCAAAAAAGATAAAAGAGATAATAGTAACCGATTATAATGCATTCATGAATAAAAGCTAGCTAACATGTCTTAGCCCTCACTAGTCGAGTTATACATTAAATGGGGAAAAAATTTGTGGCCCTAACTGATCATTATTCAATATATCTTTGATGGAAAAGATTTGCAGTTACAATGCATGTGCATGTTAAATTGAACCATGATCATACCAAAATGTTCGCAAATTAAATCCAAATCATGTAAGCATACATTTTCAGATGGTTCATGCTATCTGAAAGTTGTTACAAAGAATTTTCAAACACAATTTAAATTGAACGCCAACATAACGTGTCCATGGAAAAGGACTATCAATTTTTCTCAATTTGAGTTCACAGAAAATTGACACTTTAATAATTAAACTTCTATTGGAAAGGTAAGGATTTCCTTGAAATGATGCTTGTACCACTTTACTGATTCTACAAGTGACATTAGTGAAAATTCTAAAAGTGCTCAAGCACCTTTGTCAGTTAGGGAGATCATTAGGCAACATACAAGATCATCATCAGAATATGGTGTTCCATAACATTAGCAAAATGAGCCTTAAAGGACAATTTCCAGTAAAGTACCTGACCTTAAGGACTAGGGCTATCTCTTTAACTTCATTGAGAGTCAAATGTCATCTAAGTTTCTTTAGTGCATTTTTGTCATTCAGTTAATTAAATGTACCTGGATAAATCCCCATGATGTAAATTGCATTATGATCCATCCACTGAGGTAGGTATAATTTTTGTAAAACTGACATTTATTTGCATGCTCCCATAAGGACATACATCTTTTAACAGCAAGAAAAGGTATGCATGCTTTCATGGACAATCTAGCCTCAAACAACAACATGCAGCAATGCAACTTAATCATTAACAACAAATACTAGAATGAACTTACAAAAAGAAAAGTATGTATGAGTGGGAAATTATGTCTATTGCGTATCTTTAATGCACAAAAACTGTCCCAACTCAAGCTATTTCTCAGAATAGGCTTAAGGAAACTTGAGACAATAAGTTAACTAGAACTTGGTGGGTATTTTCTTGTGATTACATCTTCCCTAAAAAAGGGCTAAAAAGGCATCAAGATTTCTGCAGCAGTTTTTGTTAAATAGAATCAGTGACTCACATCGTAAAATACATTATTCTTGCTAGCATAGCGATCACGTGAGTCAATACCATCAAATCTTTGAGGAAACTGGACATAGCAAGTCTTCCTTGTCACACCAGGATCCATCATAAAACACATTGCTTCAAGGAGAGCTTTGCTGTTGTTTATATATTGATTGCAGTCAAGGTTCAGAATATAACTCCCATTTGTAAGAACAGCAGAAACTCGAACCTGTAAGATATACAAATGTGTGAGTTCTCCTTCAGTAAAAATTAAACAACCTTTATATATGATTGTGACTAGAAAACTTAACCAAAGAATTCATGGCTCCAGCCACACTATTGTGTTGGTAACCAGGACTCTTTTCACGGGATACATAAACAAGCTGCGGAAGTTCTTGACCCTCACGATCCTGAGGTCCCTTGCGGCCCAATAATATCTACATAAATGGAATAGATGTCAGTGCTCACAAACAGTGCTTAATATATGTATATGAAAAAACAAAAGAAGAAGGGGGAAAAAACCTGTATCATTGCTGGATGATTCCTGGTGTTGTTTCCAGGCCATGGAGTTCCATCCCTCATGAGCCAGCCATCAACAGGGATTTTCTGAAATTGAGCTATGATGCTGTTGATTTGAACTTTAAATTCCTCATATTGCCTCTAGAAACAAGAGAGAAAAAAGGGGACAAGAATATTTTAAACTTATAGATTCAGACCCGACAAACCAATGACAGCATATTATAAATAACAATCAATTTTTTTTTACTATATCTTCACCTTCTTGAATGATTGTAAAGAGGTTTGTGCATAAGAAATATCACATAGGAAAAGAACACGAAACAAGAAAATTGGATGTGGTCAAGGTGACACCAAATTAATGCGAAAGACACTCTTCACCTATCCTCTCCCTCTTTGCAAAATTTGTCACTGCCAAGTTAATGTTAAGGTTATTCATATGTGAGTAGGGGTGCATTCGGTCCGGATATGGCTCAGATATGATACTTACCAAATTCATATCCGCTTACCCATCTCGGATACTGATATACCTCGGTAAGGAAATCTCATATCCATATCCACTAAAATCAGATACGGATACGGATATACATGCAGATATATAAGCAGATATGTACGCGGATACAAAACATATATGAGAAAACTAGATAGTATTGAAAAAAATACACTTCGTGTAATACAAGAGTTCATTAATATGTTCATTATATCTGAAAAGCTAAAATTAGACATCTTGATCATCAAAAAATAATCTCAACTCCACAATCTAATGATTAAAACTATCGTTATAGTATGACTAATATGTATACGGATATTTCGGATACGGATCCGGATATTTCACTATAAAACCATAACCATAACCATGTCCTATCGGTTACATATTTGAGTAACCATATCTTTATCCATTAATGGATACGGTTACGCATATTTCTTCGGATATAGATACGATCTAGCACCCCGATATGTGAGTATAGTCCCATATTGAATAGGATAGGAAAGAGTGTTTGAGTTTAAAATAGGATTAGGATCAATACCTAACAACTTAAGTTTTTGGTTTAAAATTGGCTTGTAGCCTTTAAGGCTCATTAACTCTTGGTCAGGCCCGATTACTCCCTAGCAAACTAGTATCAGAGTTAAGTTTGTTACCCAAGTAAAATGTGAAGTCTAAAGGTGTTGGGAGGTTGACTAAGGTCAAGTTTAGATCCGAGAATAGTTGACATGCCATGGGGCAGACATGGAGGATTGTCATTGTTGACAAAGGTCTAGTTAAGTCATATGCGATAAACACGTAAAATATACATTAGCTTAGTGTGATTTACGGGTGTTTGATGCATATTCGTGCTTAGATCGAGGATACTGCTGTGGTTTGTGTTCTTATATGCAGGTATTGGCTCAAGAGTGAAAGATTCGATGATCGTTGGAAGTTAAACAAGAGTTTGAAGCAACATCAAGATTGAGAATGCATAGTTCGAGAAGAAAATGGACGCACGAGTATAAAGAACTAAAATTTCGACTATGAACGAGCACAAAATAAACAAGACAGACTGCACCATACCCTGGTGTGGTGTGCACCGCACCATTGGACCGGCCCTGACAACATTTAGAAGACAGCTTCTGTTACACCCGGGTGTGGCACGCACTACACCTGTGGTTCGGGCTTTATCTTTTTTTAAATTTTTTGGAATCTATATATAGATATTTTAGCTTAGGGCTAGGGAGACCCTTTTACTCTCTTAGCCGTCAATTAGTATCTAATTTAGAGTTCAAGTATTGAAGGAAGACGAGGGATTTCTTGTACAAGATTGGATTGCAAGTCTTTATTTTAAAAATTTTAATTGAAAGACGGGTTAATTTTTTCCTCTTTAATTAATTTCTTCTTATGATTGATTTGCATGTTTACTTGATGTATTCTCTTATCTCAATTATGTGTGAGTAGATTCCTTGTCTAGGATCAGGAAAAATCCCAGCTTTTTGGTAATTGATGATGAATTAATGTAGGTTCTTGGTAAAAGTTTAAATCTTTAAACTTAATTTCTTGTGAATTAATTTTGTTGATTCGTTTGATCACTGGATTAGCAATCATAGATAATTAATTGAAGGACAAAAAGGTAAAAATTAATACCGGACCTCTAGAAATTAAATAGGAAACTCGAACCACGAAAATAGGCTAGATTCTTTGGGGATTTGATTAGAATTAGCATAAAGCTTAATGAGTTTAATTTAATCTTGATTCCACGAAAGTAGGTTAATTGGAATTACTTAGACACGATCTTTTGACCTTGAAAGAGGCTTTAGATTAATTTAGACTAATTCATCTTTTTTAGTTTTAACTAACATCGAGAACTAAAATAATTCATTATTGAGCACCAAAGTTATGGTGAAAACCCAATCCTAACCCTTCATTATATTGAATTCCACCCGATTAGCTGTTTATTTATTTTTATTGTTTAATCTCGCAATTTTAATCCCTTATACTTTACTCATCAGTTTAGCTAGTCGAAAAAGTGAAATTTGGTAATTAACCCCTAATCCTCGTGGGATCGACCTTGATAGCTATAACGAGTCCGTGCGTTTGCGGATTTGCCTATCAAGTTTTTGGTGTCGTTGCCTGGGACTTACGTTGTTAATATTGAGTGCTTACGTTATTAAGATAGACTAGACTTTTTTTTATTATATTTGCTACTCACTTTCTTTTATGCAAAGACATCAACTGGAAGTACACGACAAGGACGATCCTGAACTATCGGTGACTCTTGCAGACATAAGAATGTATATAAGGGAGCAAAGGAACACATAACAAGCTACGATAGGTGATCAGAATCAGCTTCTTAAGGATTTCGCTACCCCAAATGCTCAAGGCACGCACTCGAGTATTACAAGGCCCACTGTTGAAGCTAATAACTTTGAGCTGAAACCATCACTTCTCTCAATGGTTCAGTAGAATCAGTTTGGAGGAGGTGCTACTGAAGACCCGAACCTCCACCTGTTGATTTTCTTGGAGTATTGCGATACTTTGAAGCTTAATGGAGTGACCAATGATGCTATTCGACTCAGACTATTTCCGTTATCTTTAAAAGACAAGACAAGGGCTTGGTTGCATTCATTGCCAGTTGGGTTCATCACTACTTGGGATCAGTTGACCAGGGCGTTTCTTACAAAGTATTTTTCTCCAAGTAAAATAACACAGATGAGGAACCAGATCACAAACTTTGTACAGAAGGAGAGTCACTCTATGAAACTTGGGACCGCTACAATGAATTATTAAGGATATGCCCTCATCATAGACTGGAGAAGTGGTTAATTGTTCACACCTTCTACAATGGGCTCACTTACAACACTCGAATGACTATTGATGCTGCTGCAGGAGGAGCTTTGATGAACAAAACAATAGATGAGGCATACACTCTCATTGAATACATGGCTCAGAATCATTATCAATGGGCGAACGAGCGTGCTCAGACATCAAAAGATGGAAAGTATGACATAGATGCTTTAGATCATATATCCTCTAAAGTTGATGCTCTGTTTAAAAAAGTTGAAAGCTTGAGCATTAATTTTATGGCGTCTACTTCAATTGCATGTGAGATATGTGGTTATGTGGGTCATTCTGCACTTGAATGTCAATTAGGAAACCCCTCATCTCTTGATACTTCTGGTAATGAACAACTTAACTATGTTAATAACTTTAATTATAAGGGAGGTTCATTCTCCAACACTTATAATCCAGGATGGATGAATCATCATAATTTATCTTATAGAAACCCATCTTTAAATCTCATACCCAAATCTAATTTTTCTCCTCTTGGTTTTCGTGCCCCTCAAACCAATCTTCATTCTCAAAGGTCTAATTTGGAAAATATGATGGAAAAGTTTGTGATGACTCAATCGAAATTGAATGAAGAGTTTAAGCAACAACAACAAACCACGAATGACGAGTAAAACAATTGGTCCCTAGCTACACATAACAAGATGTTAGAGACACAAATCACACAATTAGCACAAAATGCTAGCTCTTCTTCTAGGCCTTCGGACATGCTACCTGGACAACTCGAGACGAATCCCAGGGGTCATGTAAATGCTATATCCCTTAGGAATGGAAAATAATATGAGGGACCTAAGATGAAGGAAAATGATGAGATAGATGGTCATCATGAAGGAAAAGGTGAAAAGATGGTAGATGAAGATAATGAGACCCAAACGCAGGAAGAAGAAAAAGTTGAGAAATATGTGTCTCTCGCTCCTTACAAGCCTCATCTACCCTTTCTCCAAAGGTTAGCTAAGGCTAAGTTAGAAAATCAATTCGGAAAATTTTTAAGGATTTTAAAAAAGTTACACATCAATATCTCGCTCACTGAGGCTATTTCTCAAATGCTTTCTTATGCTAAGTTCATAAAAAAGATCATATCTAATAAAAAGAAGTTGGATGAATACGAGATTGTCGCCCTTACTTAGGAGTGTAGTGCTATCATTCAAAATAAGTTGTCTCCTAAACTTAAGGATCCAGGTTCATTTTCTATTCCTAATGTTATTGGTAATGTCTCTATTAACCGTGCTTTGTGTGATTTGGGTGCAAGCATAAGTCTAATGCTAATGTCTATCTGTAAGAAATTTGGTATAAGTGAATTGAAGCCAATCACGATATCACTCCAGCTGGCGGATCGATCAGTAAAATATCCGATAGGTATACTTGAAGATGTACCTATTCAGGTCGGTAAGTTCTTTATCCCGGTTGATTTCATTATTTTAGAAATAGAAGAAGATTCTAACATTATAATTATATTAGGAAGATCTTTCCTTGCTACTGCAGGTGCTATAATCGATGTTAAAAATGAAAGGCTCTCCCTAAATATTAGAGGGGAGAAGGTAGAATTTGATTTAAGCAATGCTATGAAACTCCCTCCAACCAATAAATTTTGTTATAGGATCGACGTGATTGATAAGTGTACACATGAGCAACTTACAAACTATTACTCAGCTGATCCACTTGAGAAGTGTTTGATAAGTGATGGTTCAATAAATGATGAAGACCTCGAGGTAGCCACGTAAGCTCAATCCTTAGAATCAACATCAACTGCTCCACTTCGAAATGCAAAGCTTGAAAGTTTGATGCTAGAGCCAAAAAGTTCTACTTGTGAAGAGGATAAAACACCAAAGGTAGAATTAAACCGCCATTCCTCTTTAAGGTATGAATTTCTTGACCTTAATTCTACTTATCATGTGATTATGAATGCATGTCTGTATGAAAATAAAATTGATAAGTTGCTTAGAACACTTAGGATGCGTCGCAAGATCATAGGATACACCATGGACGACATTAAAGGAATCAACTCATCGATTTGCATGCATAGAATTCTCTTGGAAGATGATCATAAACACTTTATAGAGCACCAAATTAGATTAAATCCTAACATGAAGTGGTTAAAAAAGAGGTGCTTAAGCTACTAGATGCTGAGGTAATCTATTTTATTTTTTATAGTCAATGGGTTAGTCCGGTCCATGTGATTCCTAAAAAAGGGGGTGTGACCATAGTCAAGAACCAGAATAATGAACTTATCCCTACTAGGATGGTTACGGGTTGAAGGATGTGTATTGATTATAGAAAGTTGAATATGGCAACCCGAAAAGATCATTTTTCACTTCACGTTATAGACCATATGTTGGAAAGATTGGTCAGGCATTCCTATTTTTATTATTTAGATGGCTATTTGAAAATTTTCCAAATCCCTATTCATCCTAGTGACCAGGAAAAGACCATTTTTCCTGTCTTTATGGGACCTTTGCTTATAGGCAATGTTTTAAATGTTGAATATCGTGTTCATGTCGGACGGCTAAAATCCATATCGGATAGCAAAAATCGGGGATATATCGGGAGACATGGACTGAATATCGGATTGTCATATCGGGTGGTGCGCATATATATAATATCATGTCCTAAATATAATCTAAGCATTCCTAAATTCAATATAAGCATACTTTATAAATTTTAGAGGCAGCACCGACGACGGGTGGATTTCAACATTGTAGGGAGGCAGTGTCGACGACGGGACGTCACAGGGAGGCAGTGTCGGGGCTTTTCTTCTTCATTTGCTTGGGGTCCTTTAAATGAGTCACCGACCACCCTCTTCTCTTTATCATGACGACTAGATATCCTGTCACCCTTGGGTTCGGTTGGGGTTCGGATTTTAGGGCACAACGAGAGAGACGACAGGAGGCCGAGATGGAGGTGGGGAAAGGACGTCGTCGTTCACGAAAGGAATAATCGGTTCCTAAGTCTGCTGTAACCCTAATTTTTATCTTTTTTCTATCGGGTTCATAAGAAACCCTTAACCATGAGAATGGATCAAACGGGTTTGGGTTTTTATCACTAAACCCAAACCCGAACAAAAAATAAATCTAAAAAAGGACCATATCAGCCGATTTTTCAAGGCTGAAAAATCGATCGATATGCCCAATATTCCCGATATTTCCGATTTGACCCTGAAAACCGACATACGAGTTGAAAACGCTCATGTCGTGTCGCTTAAACCCTCAAATCGACATGTCGGACATGTCGGACGACATTTAAAACCTTACTTATAGACGCATGTCTTTCGGTCTTTGTAATGCCATGTCACTTTTCAACGATGTATAATGGTTATTTTCTCTGATTTTATAGAAGACATTATGAACGTGTTTATAGATGACTTCTCCGTGTATGGGATTACTTTTGATGGTTGTTTAGCTAACTTGTCTCGAGTTTTGTAGCGTTGCGAAGAAGTTAATTTAGTCCTAAACTGGGAGAAATGCCACTTTATAGTAAGGGATGGAATAGTTTTAGAACACAAGGTGTCCGAACGTGGAATTGAGGGTTATCGAGCAAAAGTGAAAATCATTGAAAAATTACCTCCATCGTCGGTTAGGGGAGTAAGAAGTTTATTGGGACATGCCGGTTTCTATCGGCGTTTCATTAAAGACTTTTCAAAAATTACAAAACCTTTAACTAACCTTCTTCTTAAAAATGCTCCCTATGATTTCACTGATGAATCTCTTGATGCTTTTCATAGGTTGAAGGAAGCATTGATAACAGCTCATATTATGCAATCGTCGGACTGGAATCTCTCATTTGAAGTCATGACTGATGCAAGTGATTATACGGTTGGTGCTGTGTTGGGCCAAAGGAAGAACAAGATAGTTCATGCAATTTATTATGCTAGTCGCACTCTTGATGAGGCCCAAGTTAACCATACTACCATAGAAAAGGAGCTATTAGCAGTTATCTTCGCCTTTGACAAGTTCCAATCTTACTTAGTAGGGTCCAAAGTCATTGTTTATATTGACCACTCTGTTATCAAATATCTTTTGAGCAAGCAAGATGCCAAGCCTAGTTTTATTCGATGGATACTACTTTTACAAGAGTTTGACCTAGAGATAAAGGACAACAAGGGGACAGAAAATTTGGTCGCAGACCATTTGTCGATGATGAGACAAGAATCACATGATAAGAAGAAGGATGAACTACCGATCGACAACTCCTTCTCAGATAATCAGTTGTTAGCCATTGAAAGATTGGATGCACCATGGTATGCGGACTTCGTCAACTACATAGTGTGTGGAGTTTTGCCTCCGGATCTGAGTTATCAATAGAAAAAAAAATTCTTTGCTGACTTGAAGTATTCTTTCTGGGATGAACCGTTTCTATACAAACGGTGTGTTGATGGGATGTTTAGAAGGTATGTTCCTGAAGATAAGGTTATAAGTATTCTCCATCATTATCATTTATCTTCTTACGAGGGACATGCAAGCACTTCAAAGACAGTTGCAAAAGTTCTACAATCAGGTTTCTATTGGCTGAGTCATTTCCGGGATGCAAAATAGCTTGTGATATCTTGTGACAGTTGTCAGAGGACTGGGAATATTTCGAACCGACATGAGATGCTTTTACATTTTATCTTAGAAATTGAGGTCTTTGATGTGTGGGGCATAGATTTTATGGGACCGTTTTCGTCATCGTGTAACAACAAGTTCATCTTAGTGGCAATGGATTATGTCTCCAAGTGGGTAGAAGCGATAGCATCCCCCACCAACGATGCTAAAGTGGTTGTGAAAACTATTCAAGAACGTTATTTTTCCAAGGTTTGGGATGCCACGGACAGTAATTAGTAATGACGGTTCACACTTCATAGAAAGAAAATTCGAAGCTCTCTGATAAAGTATGGGGTCACTCATAAGGTTGTCATGCCATACCATCCTCAAACTAGTGGTCAAGTGGAGGTTTCGAATCTTGAAATTAAGAGTATCTTGGAGAAAAAACAATTAATCGTTCGAGAAAGGACTGGTTTATGAAACTCCCGAATGCCTTATGAGCCTATTAAATTGCCTACAAAACACCCATAGGCATGACACCTTTCAAGTTAGTAATGGCAAATCATGTCATCTCCCAATTAAATTAGAGCACAAGGCGTATTGGGCTATCAAGCCGCTCAATTTTGATATGAAGACCACATGGGAGAAAAGAAAGCTTCAATTTCATGAGCTAGGTGAGCTACGATTAGATTCCAATGAGAATGCTCGTATTTATAAAGAAATGACTAAACGATGGCATGATAAGAATATCATTCGAAGAGAGTTTACTCAAGGAGATATGGTGCTACTTTTCAACTCTCATTTGAAGCTTTTTCCAGGCAAGCTCAAGTCTAGGTGGTCCGGACCTTTTCAAGTCCATGAGGTCTTTCCCAGTGGAGTTGTTGAAGTTTGGAGTGAAACAATAGGATTTTTTAAGATGAATGGGCAACGATTGAAGCACTACATTGTAGGGGAACAAAACGAGAAAGGAGTCACTTATACCCTTTTCGATCCCCTTCGTCAGAGAATTGAGCGCGCAATAAGGGTCGAGCTCACGATCATAAATGAGCGCTTCTTAGGAGGCAACCCAAGTTTTCCTCCATTCTCGTTCTTTTATTTTACCTTATTTTATTTTATTTTATTTTCATTTATTACTTTTATAGGTAATCGGATCGGCACAAATTTAACTTATAATACTTTTAATCATGCAGTTGCGAAGAAGGGAAGACATGGCATTAACTAAGGAATAAATTTTTTTTTGGATCATTGCGTATACCACACCTACATGCAGAGAAAGGAGTTGAAAAATAGGTCAGCAGATTCTACCACACCCAGGGGTGATGTCTGCACACCCATGACTCGCTGGACACAAAAAAAGACAGACAGCGACAGATTCTACCACACTCAGGGGTGGTGTTTACCACACCCCTGACTCGATGGATACAAAAAAGGATAGAATCTACCACACCCAGGGGTGACATCTACCACACCCATAACTCGCTGAAAGGAAAAAAAAACCCAAAAGCACCCAGACCACTCCGGCCCTCCCCTTCTATTTCATCACAATCCCCCCTCGACAAAGCCGCTGCCTCTCCCCTCATCAACCAAACCGCCACCTCTCTCCCTTCTCACCACGCAACCACCGACCAGACCTCTCCCCTCTTTGACTATACCTGCCTCCCCAACTAATTCGACCTAGCAGCCAACCAAATCACCCAACGCCTGTTTAGATTTCGTCGCTAAACACCACCACCATCTTGCGTCGCACAACAGCCAGTCGCTGCCTTCAACCGTCGTTCGACCTTCTATCAACTCCCGTTCGGTAGACTAAATGGGACCTAAACGTGAACGGACTAATCGGGAAGCCTCAACTTCTAAAACGCGACGACAACGAGGTAACCCTCCCCCTCCCCAAAATCCTCATGGTATAGAATTTATCGATGCACAGCAACAATCTAGGTATAATACACTGGTTAAGCGGGGAATTCTGAGTACCCACTACTTGGATGAGACTTGTTTGCGTGAGTTAGGGCTATGGGAAGATGTTTCATACCACCTAAGATAGGTTGGTTGGTTAACTTTTGTACAGGCTAAACATCCCACGTATGAGCATATTACTCTTGAGTTTTTGAGATCTCTTGATGTTGTTTTTTTAATGGTGTGGGAGTAAAACAATAGAAAATCACTTTCAGACTATTTAACCAATCCCACACTCTTACATTAGCACAATTAAATGAGATGTTTGGTTTTCCAGAGGGTGGGGCTAGAAATGTCCCTAAACATTTTAACTTGACCCCCTTTTGGACTTCCATCACACGCTCTACCACTCAAAGAACCTATGATCCCTCTTTGTTAAGGGCCTCTGCTATTTATAACCCATGCTTTAGATATTTATGTTAAATATCATATCTCCATGATAGTATTTTGATGATAACAATTTATACAATGTGTGTTATACAAATGCACTAACTCTTATATGCAGCTTTTAATATTAAAATATGAACAAGTGCAAGTTGAGATTCAAGGCATTATGAAGTGAAGAAGATGAAGAACATATGAGATAATGTATTTTATATTTTTTTTACTTAGAATTATTGTACAAGTCTTGATCACTTACACACACACACATAAATATTAGAACACACTAACACAGACTTAGTGTGTTGGTTAACTATAGAAATCCCCTATGTTAACCATTAGAGTTATAATTAACAATAGAATGTCAAAATATTGAATTTATATCATTTTCTAACTCTTAGTAGTCGACTAATTAGAATAGTAGTCGACTACTCATGTTTATGTCTTAAATATATGTTTCTGTAATTTTACAGTACAGTCGACTAATTTGGATAATAGTCGACTACTCAAGTTTATGACAGAAACATAAGTTTCTATTATTTTACAGTATAGTCGACTAATTATCATTATAGTCGACTACTGAAGGCAAAATTTATTTTCTAAGTTTCTGTCAAATTACAGTATAGTCGACTAATGAACTTTATAGTCGAGAACTTTATAGTCGATTACTGAGAAATTTTCTGAATAAACAGAGTCTGTTCAAACTCAGTGTAGTCGACTAATCAGTCTTGTAGTCGACTACAGATACAGTTTTTTCAGAATTTAAAGTTTGAATATATGACTGTTTATAACCGTTTTTAAACGTTTTTAAAGTTTAAAAACTTGTCTTTTCAAGGGCTATAAATAAGTTATTTGTTCAGAAAAAATGCAGACATTGAGATACCCATAAGCTTTGATCTTTGTGTATTTTTTCAAGTGAAAAATATTCAGATTTTGAGAAAAAAAAAGTTTCTGAAATTGCCTTTGAAAATCATTCAAATACTTATTGTTTAGGCAATTTACAAAAGTTAGAATCATTCCTAAGCCACTACTACACTACACTACAAATCAAGGTTTATAGGAATTGAATTTGTTACTTCAAAAAGTTTTCTCAAGTTGTGAGATGTGTTAATCTCTTGGTTTAGAGATTGGTGTGCAAATTGACAAGGTGTTTGTCAAATTGGTGTTGCAATTTGCAGGGACTTGCAAATTGGTCAGGTTTGTTTTTAATTTTGTAAGTTTATTCAAAATCATAGTGGAAACTCTCAAGCGGGATTTGCTTGGGGACTGGATGTACACCGGATTGGTGGAACCAGTATAAAACTTTGTGTTTGTGATTGTGAATTTTTAAGATTGTTATTTTTCTTTGTAATTTATAATCTACTTTGCATAAATTTTAATAGAATACTATTCACCCCCCTTCCCTCTAGTGTTCTAGTGTATCTATTTCAGATCCTACAATTTACAGAGGTTCATGGCGTTCACCATTTTCGATCGAGGCGAGAGCGATGCAGTCATGAGTCCGAGAGAACTCTACCTCTTATGTGTCATGGTCGAGGGACATAAGGTTGACACAGGAGCTTTTATGATACATCATATGTGTCGTGTAGCGAGAGCAACGAGTGAAAAATTATGTTTGGTGGGTTAATTACCACCTTAGCTTACGAGATGGGTTTAGGGGAGCTTGTAAAGAGACTTCATCCCTTAAGCCCTAGTGCGTCCATTGACCTTGATGCTTGTCTTCATATGAAATTGATTAATCATAAGGGCAATTAGTTATGATTATGTTTTCAGGACAATCTGCTCTTCCTACTCCCTGATCCTGATCGCACGACCATCCATGTCCACGCAAATTAGTGCTACCGCACATTTGATTTTGTGAATTGTGATTGTCACGAGGATGTGCCAGTTGGGGATGCTGACACAGTACCCCCGATCCCTATTCCAATTCAGCCTGACAGGGGAGATAGCTTTTCCCACCCCTCTGATTGGTCAGCAGAGTTTTCTGCTATCCATACTTCCTTTGCCTCCCTTACTAACCGTGTAGGTGTCATCGAGCAAGAACAAAAATGTCAAGGACAACTCCTGGACTCTATGCACCACATGATGCAGTCTATTCATGAGTAGCAGCTCCGCCATGATGCCTCCGCTCCACCTTCTTCTGACTAGTGAGTTAGTATGTCCCCTACACCCTTGCACTCATCTATATCACACTACATTGGGGACAATGTAGATTTTAAGCTTGGAGGTGTGGGTTGTTTATATATTGATTGCCTGATCATGATTGCTTGTTTTTGTTTTTTTTTTGTTTTTTTTCTTTGCTTTGTTTCCTCTTAAAAAAAGTATTATTTAAAAAATTTTACGGAAATAATCTCCTGATGATGACATGAATCATTAACCTCTATAAATCATTGAACTAGATAGATGCTCATTAGTCGGGACTATGACAATTTTTTTTAAAACACCTTTCAACTGATTATCAAAGACTTTTGATTGTAAGTCAACAATATGGGAGAACTAGACTTGAATGTTCTCTTGTCTTATACGATTTAGCATTTATGTGACTAGCATTATAACCATTACTTTATTGAGACAATAGGGGAATTAAATTTGGTAGACAAATAAAACTGGTGAGACCTTGAGCCTGAAATTGGATGCATTACATATCCAATCATGATTTTCCTTTCTTGTGTAATATTCTCCAATGATGTAGGATACTAGAACTTGCATTGAATCTCTTCGAAGGCACATATAACTTTTGTATGCATAAAAACTGATTGAGGCACATGTATTTTTTGTTCATAGTCCACATTAGCCAAATAGCCTATCATGCGCTATTGTTCGTTTTGATTAGCCCATTTGAGCCTATGAGCCTAATTTTTGTTGATTTAATCCACAATATGTAACCTTTAAACCCAATTGTATTCCTTACCCATGCCTAAGCTAGTGGAGCATAATTTCTGATATAATGGGTTATGTGAGTAATGAGGTGTAAGCTTAGGGGTGTGAAAGGAGGTATTTGTTTCTTTTTCATTTTCATTAAATTCAAAAAAAAAAAGAGGAGATGAATAAATTATCCTCTTTATGGTGTATGTAATTGCAGGTGTCGAAAGAATTCATTATGGCGTACTAAAGGGAGTAGTTGGAAGAAGTTCTTTAATAGATGATGGAGTTTGTATGGATGTCATTGATCTTACTTTGAGATCTAATCTTTTGCAATTATCGCTCCACTAGTGATAGGCTTTCAACTATAATCCCAAATATCTATCCTATCCTTTTGACCCTAGCCTCATTACAACCAAATAAAAGACCTCATGATTTTTTTGCATGCATTAGTTTTCGAAGTGGTGGAGAATTAAGATGAGATGCAAGCTTATGGATTGGATACATCTATTAGGAAGAATTTTGAGCGACATAATTTTATCCTTAAATACATGAGAGATTGAGAGTCCACATACCCTAAAGCGAGGTCTACCAATTTAACTATGTGAAGGTCTCAATTTTACTACTTCTAAATTAAAGATAGTTACATGGATTACTTTTTCCTACTTTAACTTGAGAATTGGATAGGATGGCTATCCTTGACTTGTGACGATTGTGATCGTAAATAAATTTTGAAATGTGATTTATCGAGAGTTTCGAAAACTACTTTGTTGAGTCCCGATGAAACGTGTCTGTCTTGTGATATGTTTAATATTGATTTAAGGACTGATGATGGGGTGATCCCTACTCTATTTAGCTTTCACTCTTATTTTTTATTGTTTATTTGCTTGAGGACAAGCAAAAGTTTAAGCTTGAGGGAGTTAATAAACACGTAAAATATACATTATCTTAGTGCGATTTACGGGTGTTTGATGCATATTTCGTGTTTAGATCGAGGATACTGCTGTGGTTTGTGTTCTTATATGTAGGTATTGGTTCAAGATTGAAAGATTTGATGATCGTTAGAAGTTAAACAAGAGTTTGAAGTAACATCGAGATTGAGAATGCATGGTTCGAGAAGAAAATGGACGCACGAGTATGAAGAACTGAAATTTCGACCATGAACGAGCATAAAATAAGCAAGACAGACTCCACCACATCCTGGTGTGATGTGCATTGCACCATTGGATCGGCCCTGATAATATTTAGAAGACAGCTTCTGTCATACCCGGGTGTGGCACGCACTACACTTGTGCTTCGAACCTTCTTTTTTTAGATTTTTTGGAGACCTATATATAGGTATTTTAGCTTAGGGTTTGGGGGATCATTTTACTTTCTCTTAGCCGTCAATTAGTATCTAATTTAGAGTTTAAGTATTGAAGAAAGACGAGGGATTTCTTATACAAGATTAGATTGCAAGTCTTTATTTTGAAGATTTCAATTGAAAGACGGGTTAATTTTTTCCTCTATTTAATTAATTTCTTCTTATGATTAATTTGCATGTTTACCTGATGTATTCTCTTATCCCAATCATGTATGAGTAGGTTCATTATCTAGGATTAGGAAAGAACCCAACTTTTTGGTAATTGATAATGAATTAATTTAGGTTCTCGATGAAAGTTTAAATCTTTAAACTTAATTTTTTATGAATTAATTTTGTTGATTCGTTTGATCACCGGATTAGCAATCATAAGTAATTAATTAAAGGACCGAAAGGTAAAAATTAATATTGGACCTCTAGAAATTAAGCAGGGAACTCGAACCACGAAAGTAGACTAGATTACTTGGGGATTTGATTAGAATCAGCATAAAGCTTAATGGGTTTAATTTAATCTTGATTCCACGAAAGTATGTTAATTTGGATTAATTAGGCATGATCTTTAGACCTTAAAAGAGGCTTTCGATTAATTTAAGCTAATTCACCATTTCTAGTTTAAACCAACACCGAGAACTAAAATAATTCATCATTTAGCACCAAAGTTTCGGTGAAAACGCAATCATGGCCCTTCATTATATTGATTTTCACCGATTAGCTGTCTATTTTATTTCTATTATTTAATCTCGCAATTTTAATCCCTTCTATTTTACTCATCAGTTAAGCTAGTCGAAAACGTGAAATTTGGTAAATAACTCATAGTCCCTGTGGGATCGACCTTGATAGCTATAACGAGTCTGTGCGCTTGCGGATTTGCCTATCAATATGATAGAAAATCTACATGTATGATCCTAGAGATGTTGATAGCCGTATGGTCACTTCATAGTCATATGTTCTACTCTGAAATGAAGGGAGAGATGTTAATGTTATTCATATGTGCGTATAGTCTCACATTAGAAAGAATAAGAAAGTGTGATGAGTTTAAAATAAGAACTATGGTCAATACTTAATAGCTTAAGTTTATGATTTAAATTGATCCCTAACATTTGTTTTAAGGCCCATTACTCTCAGCGTGGTCTGATTACTACCTAACAAGGTTTTAAATATTGGCCGATAAATTGATATTATCGGCGATTTATCAGTTTTGGGGCCTTCTGTTGTGATAAGTTTAAATTTTAATTGGTTATCATTTTGGGTAGTCATCGACGATAAAGTGGTGATAAAGCTAATAAATCGGCCGAGTTTAGCTGTAAAATTATTGGATTTATCAGTTAGTGATCTTAAACATGTGTATTTATATTTGGTTAGTGATCTTAAACATGTGCATTTACATTTTGGTATGTTTATATTTCATTAAGTTTCTACAATTGGTTAGTTTATCTTGTTATTTGCTTGTATGTTATTCAAGATTATATTTTAGGACATTATATTATGCATGCACACCCTTCGATATGACACTCTAATAAATGCTACTTATCCCGATATATCCCCAAAATCTGCTATCTGATATGGATTTTGACCGTTTGATAAATTCCTGATAAATATTTAAAACCTTGCTCCCCAACAATCAGGAGCATACAAATATTTTAGGAATATATAATCAACGCAAAAAGGGATCCATCAGGAGGCAAATACCTCACGATTACAAAAATGCCATGGAGTTCAAATGTTGAAATATATCTACTGATTAAGGCAACATGGATCACCTTCCTTTTGTAACTTGTAGAATTCAAACCAACGAACTAAATGCATTTATCTTAATTTACAGGTTCACTGCCTTGAAGAGGGCCAGATAGTTTCAATCAACTTCAAGAAGCCATGCGTTTCATTTGTAACATAGAATACATGTACTATTAAAAACAAAAAAATTGACCCACCCCCATACCTCCAGGCATTACAAGATTTGTCATATATATTTGCGGTTCTTGTTGAAAACCTATCCCATTCTAATAATGACGCAGCGTGGAAGTGATAACCTCGGAATCCACCAAGGGGTGTTCTGTGAATCCACAAAGAACGATCTTCGAATCCACGAAAAAATATTAAAGAAAAATTTTATTGATGAATAGTTATGCCTCTAGGGCTTACAATTCTCAGCTTAAATAGAAATAAACAAGACTCCTAGTAAGACTAAAATTACAAAGAAAGAAAATATCAAATTATATCCTAAAAAGACTCCCTATAATAGAGGAAACAAATCATGAATCGAAATTGAATTTGTTTCCTAATCTAATTTGACTCTAATATTGAATTATTTCCTAATTTAAATAAACTCTAACTTTCTTACTAAAAATAAACTAAAAGCTGATTATTTTCGGATTTCAGCCAAAACTGGGTATTATTGATGAGATTTTAAGAATTTGACAATTCGGTTGGCTCTGTCTCGTCGAGACAGGCGATTTACATATATAATATGTCAGAATTCGCCTTCCGGATTGAAAAATATGATTTTTTTTTTTGCGAAAGTCAATAATACGTGTAAATCTATATTTAGCTCGTGATTGTCCGAATCCACCATGAAATTGTCTGTTAAGTGTCCTACATCAGTCTCCCCTTGTTGAAAGAAGCTCGACCCTGAGCTTATATTTGTTAGAATAATAGCTTCATTATTAAATAATTTTCTTCTCTTGCAACGATCAGCATCCGCCTTGTATTTAGCATTGATTTTCTTCATTTGTTCTTTTACCTCCTCTGCTAGGACTTCTATATCAAACTTGTGTATGAATCTTTCCCATGACATGTGTATGTAATTGGCAACATGTGGCTCTGTAGTTTGACATGCAAAACTTGTGTATGAATCTTTCCCATGACATGTGTATGTAATTGGCAACATGTGGCTCTGTAGTTGACATGCAAAACTTCACTTGACATGCTTTATTTTAATAACAAAGTGTCTTTGAGTAGATAAGTACCTTCATTGCCCTTCGCTCTTTTGCAAATGTTGGAGCTATGTGGTTTCTCAAGTAATCTACCTTCTTGGAGAAATAACTTTCAGGAGATCTAGGCTCAACATTGAATTTCCTACAGAATGGCACCCATTTTCTAGCAAATTGACAGGTTTCTGATAGAGTTTCAAGGGTCAGCATTGCCGCCCCATCATCCGAGACATAACATGTTAACCTATCTGTAGGATAATCCACGGCCAGAATCGAGAGCACGGTATTTGATATGACAAGAGGTGACTCTTTCATAGGGTTTGAGATATTAACAAACACATCAATGGGGGCAAGCTGACATTCTTTTCCTGGATAGTTGTATCTGCAAATATAAGTAGTCCATAGTAAAACTTGTAAACAAGATCCATTGCACTGCTCTAAAACCAAATAAAGAATGTGTTTTACCTCAAACATAAACGTTCAGGATAGGTTTCCCTGTGAATAGGTTGCAATTTCGGAAGCTGGTCCAAAATCCAAGATAGGGAAAACCAGGCTTCACATATGATTGAAGTCAACCAAAGCCCATAAGCATTTGCAACAGGATTAAGTAGTCGATACCGAAAGAAAAATGCTAGTGCTACAAGACGAACGAGAACTACAGCTCTGTAGGGATTAATCCTTGAGGAGGGAATATGCACTTTTCTTGACAGAGGCTGGCGGCTTTCTTCATCCCTAACGAATGCAACATAATTAAAAGTTTAAAAGCATAACTAATGGTAAAAAGGAAATTAATAATCATGACTTCTATATGAATCAGAAATTTTTCTTTCAGATATGCTTCCGACAAACTGAATAAATTTTCATGGCCAGCACCAATTTGGATTTCAGTAAATATAATTTACTTCAGAGCCATAAAGAACCAAACAATAGAATGGGAAACATATACTTCTGGGACATGTATTTCACATATAAAAGAGTTTCACTTTCACCAAGTGTAGTGAAATTGAGTCAAATCCAAAATCATGGGCAAAGAAATTCATACTTTTCAAATTGGTCCCATTCCATTTCTGTAAGAGGACTAGACTCATCAACGTCAGTGACCTTTTCACTCCCACTTGCACATGATGATTTCTCCTGGGCAAGCTTCCATTGACGAAGCCTTTCCTTCCAGAGAGGATCTTCAATGCTCATAATGACTGAAGCTTGCGACTTCAATGAAAGCTTAAATGGATCTGATAAGAAAAACAAATGCAAATTCAAAACATAAAGAATGAGTAAGAAGAAAATGTTATCATGCATGTACAGTTCATGGTGCTGCAGAGAGCATGTGTTTTATATTTAAAATATTCAACAAAGCGAATACCTAGATGACATGGAGCAAAAGCAGGGGAAGAGCTTTTCTTTTTACTCCAAATGCCAAAAGATGAATATGAGTGAGTAAAATTGTTTGTACAGCATGAGGACACCTCTGCATACACCTGCCAGAACAAGTTCATAATATGAAATCGATAAAAGGCTACTATATTAAGTTTACTATACTATAATGAAGAGCAGAATGCTCGGAAAGGATAAATTACAAGATGATCATCTGAATTTAAGCACGCACCTTTTGAGTGATCTGGCAACTTCTTTCAGGAACATTTAGTGTAAGAGATACACTCTTTGGAGACTGAGGTATAGCGTTTCCTTCATTCCTTCTATAACTCACTGTATAGCATAATGCTTTCTCCAATACCAGGCTTTCAGAGCATTTCGGATCTTGAGTAGATCTTAAAATATAATCTCCACAATCTGTGTTTGATAATTCTTCAACTATTATGGAAGGGCTACCTGTCAAGTAAAACAGAGTTCACTACAACTATCATAATCTGCTTTGAAATTTTTAATTACCAAAGTACTGCAAAATCACAGACCAAACTAGAAGCCTGCAGACGTCTAAAATCCTAAAGAATAATATAGAATAGTTTTTATTTGAGCAAACCTAAGTATGCACTATAGATACTTGCATTTAGGACATGACTGATTTCCAGCGGTCAATATGAATTCATAGCATGTGCTGCAAACCGCACATCCACATTCATTGCAGGGAACAAGAAGGTTCTTGTCACAGTGCAATTCTAGTGAACTTCTACAAATTCCACAAGCTTGAGATTCCTTTTGGAGCTGTAAATAGAAAAATCAGTACCATTGTGTTATATATATATATATATATATATATATATATATATATATATATATATGCAAATCTGGAGCTAAAAGCTCATGGCACCACAGATGTTCAGAAAATAAAGTGAAATGAACAGACTAAAAAAATAAAAGATTCGCAGCAAAAAACCACAGCCACTATAATCAGCTTAGAAGAAGATAATGTTAATCCCACAAAAAAGAGGGCAAAAGATGATTAGAAATTAATGTAATCCCATTATAGAAGAAGTTACCAAAGAATCACATTATTTCAAAGAGTTTATGGCTAGCAGTCTCCACCCAAAACAAAGGAGCCAGCAGAAGGAATTTGTAGCACAATCAGTTAGATATGTGCATTTAGTGAAGGACCAAGGAGGCAGGAAATTATAGTGGAAGCAAATTAAAAAGGAAAATCATAATATAGTGGCATACAGAGAAGTTATTATGTGAATAATGAGAAATTGCTTCAGCTTTTCTTCTGAAGAAAACAACCCCATATACATTCATTCATCAGGTTAACATTTCTTCCTATTGATAATGCTAATTGAGGACTTTATTGAACCTATTGAGTACATGACGATAAACAAAGCATAGCGTTTTTCCCAGATAGACTCGTCATCAATATGAGTAACTTGTTTACCATCACGACTAATGAATCAATAAAATATTTATATAGCTCACAGAATCATAGTAGCTATCTTGTTGTGAATCAGCTGAGTGTAACATATAGCAAAGCGCTCCCAACTTGACAGACAACAATGACGCAAAAAATTACAAATGTGAACATGGAAATAAATAACTTCACAATATGCTGACTCAATAAGGATATCATTTCTTAAGGAATGAATAGTTTCCTATTCATGGTCATGCAAATGCTTGGGAATGCTTAAAAACATATTCAGAAGGCTACTTATTTTGCACGTTGGCCTTTTAAGGAAATACAATCTCATACTTGACACAAAAACACCAAATTTGATAATTTGTCTATTTTTTTAATAGTATGTATCCATCTTTGACTTGGTCTAGACCATTGCTAGCAACAGTAGTGACGTAAAGGGACTGGCTATGAAGAGGATAGTGGTATAACTTATTTGTACTTGTTTTCTTCCTAAGTATACTGAAAGTAGTACAGGATTGTCTGCCTATTGAAAATAGCTTTCGGCTTGGATCTTATCCTTAAACAATGATGATGATGATGATACATTCCAATGAAGTTTTCTTTTTTACATTATATAATAATAAAACTGGTAATTGAATATGTACTCAAATATTCAGACAGTTTATCAATATTCATATTCTACTAAGATTCTTAACAGATGGAGATGGATATCCACATTTACAAAAATATAAAGGAAACGGATTCAGAATGGCTACTGCGGTCATTTGCATCCCTAATCAGCATCATCTAATGGAAGCACTAATAAAATATGAAAGGATATTATGAGCAATACGTCAGACACCTAGTCGAAGGCAAATCCTGCTCAAGGAATATTATCAGCCAGAGAGAGTCTTTCCATGGAACCTCGAAGATCAAGTGACCAATCACACACATAATCGGAGTACCCTTGAAATTTCTAGAGCCTAGATAGAGGAGGGATACGACAAATATTTGGTATACTGATTCACATAATGTAGCACGTAAACTTACAGGAGCTATACTCTAGCTCCTCTTAAAGATGCAGTTGTTGCTGGCTTCCCAACTAATTAAGGAATGATATATCACAAACTTTCTGGATTCTAAGCAAA
>BQKN01066706.1:892821-925445 GCA_022839385.1 Asparagus kiusianus | reverse complement strand
TTTCTGTATACAACGAGCCATTTCCCTTGGGGTTGGTTGTGATGTTGTTCGCTAGCGCTTTGACGCTCGTTGTCCCTCCCCCTTTTAGGTAACAAGCCAGGAGCCCAGAAAGTCGCAGGTTGATGGTGATGCATTTTAGCTTCAGCTATCTATTTTAGTTATATTTTTCTTTTGAGCTCCACTGTAGACTTCTGTTTAGACATTTGAGGATTTTATTTCTAGAAGTTGTAAAGTCTATGTGCCTTATTTCCTCTTATTCAAACATTTTGTATTTGAGACTTGTTGAGAACTCCAATTCATTTATTTTAGACATTGACTTGTACTTCAGTATGTTAGCTGATGAAATATTAATTTGATCTCTATTATTTCATCAGTTGATTCTTGTATTATCTTTTACTTGTTTTTGTACCTACACCTGTTATTGACTCTACTAGAGAGATAGTAATTGTGATGGTAAAACATATTATTGCACAGTGTGGTGTATGACAGATTTGACATTCTTGGTTTCACCTTGGACTACAGCCTTGTGTGAACCCAGGGGCGTCACAGTGTTTATATTACCTCTCTAAGATATTTGCTTTTATTCTTATTTCCACGTTGAAACATCAACATCAACCTTCTTCAGATCCAACTTGGATCGTGAATCGGTGGTCCACGGATTAACGCATCCCTGGCACAGGCAAAACCCCATGCAATCAGAGGCTAATAAATAGTTTCTGTGTGTGTTTCTAGGGAGCACCTCTTGTTGTTTTCTTTGTAAAGAGAAGTTTTACAAGTGTAAGGCTCACTCTTTTGTATCCATCAAATCAATTGTAATGGATTATGCAATGAAACTTGTTCCCGACGCAAACACTCTGGCGACTACAGTAGGAGTAAACAGTCCTGGCATTGAGGCTATCGTGTCGCAACCGATCAAGATCCTGGTTGATTTTATGATCAAATATGAGTTTGACCAAGCCAAGTTTGAAGAATATCTCTCCTCCTCATCATCAAGGTCTTCCTCTCCTCGCAAGTGCAAGAATATTTCTTATTTGAAGAAGGTGTTTTAGTCTTCAACTTTGGTGAAGGTTATGGATGACGACTCTCGCTTAACTGTTGTCGAGGCTATCCCTCACAACACTATTCTAGCAACCAATAATGTTGGAAGGTCTGCTTGCCCTAACTCCTCCCCAGTTAAGGAGTTGTTCAATCAAAGTTCACCAGCTCTGATGAAGAGGGCTCGTCAGAGACAACGTCAATGCTTGGCTCGTCAGCTTGCAAAGGCCTTGCAATCGGTGGATGAAGTTCGCTATTATGCAGAATTGGAGTCTAGGAATCGTCAAGCAACTGGACCAATCTAACAACAAATCACTAGCAATTCCTCTAATCCATCGACCAAAGAGTGGGTTCTCGTCTGGAGGACTCATTCAATAAGGAAGAAGCGCATCCAGAAGCGCCACGCATGTGCTATACACGCTCATGCTCTTTTGCAAAAGACACAAGAGCTGAAGAAGAAAGGGGTCGCCGAAGAACCACCAAAACTCTGTGAGGTCTCGATCCCGAAGTTCGAAATCATGTGGAAACCTAGTTTGGAGACAGCAGGAACTATCTCCTTCAACCGAGATAGTCCCGGTCGTCTCACCCATAGCTTCAACCAAGACACTCAAAGGTGTCTCATCCTAAGCCTTGGCCGAGACACCAAAAGATGTCTCGGCCAAAGACAGGTCTCCGCGACCACTTCTTTGCCTCCGTTGACGTCTGTTCCTAGTCCATCTTCTGTGACCACCTCTACCGCACCACCGGTGAAGCCTTAAGTCAGTCCTGACCTATCTAAATTCAAAATCACAATGGTCGATTGCCTTGATCCTTTGTATAAAAATCGAGGCAAAGTACCAATGAAAGAGCGCATGGGTCCGGTAATCAAAGCCCGAGTAGCTTGACAGACTAGGGGTCATACGCGCACTCCCACCAAGCCAACTGCTACTCAAAGGTGTCCCACCGCCTCCCCTTCTGGGAGAATCCCTGTCACTCCCTACCTGGGAGTTCATATCGAAGCCTAGGAACCCGTTATGAATCCACGCTCGCAAGGGGGTGGTTCTAAACGTGTGGCTCCTGATATGACGTTGGATCATTTAAAGGTGACGACAAATCATCCTGAGAACGTTAACAAGATCCAACATCCCCAAAACAAGACTTGTCAACCCAAAAACAACGTTATACTTGGGGAATCACACAAACAAATGATAAGGTGCTCCGGCCACCATGCCGACAAGTTGTACTATCAGAATGGAGGTGTGAACAAGAACCAAAAGAGAGGTATTCAAGAAACGTTCTCTCATTGTTCGTGTGAGAGGCTAATTAGAGCAGTACTTTCAGAATGTACCTGCTCCAAGTGAGAAACCATCCCGTAAAGAGTCTTAATATTCCAGAGGCTTTCCACTAAAGCTCCAAAACCAAAACCAAGATGCTTCTGAAGAAAAATATTTGTCGCCTAAGATGATGAATTCCTAGAGGTCACCATCAACATGGCTGGCAAAGGAAGGTCTAAGAAACATTCAACTGATCCTGATCCCAACTTTAGTTTGGGAGGAAGAGTTGATCCAAGAATATCCCAATGAATGTCTCAGCTCTAATTGAGAGCCACCAGACGCATGGACTATAGGAGAATGCATGAAGGAATATCCTCGGATGACGAGCTTTAGAACACTTGTTCTACGATTGCTTCAGATAATACAATGTCTAGCGTCGGGCAAGCTAGAGAAGTGCTCACATTCACTTCTGACCAATTGACTCAAATGCTTCAAGAAGCTCTAGCGAAACAAAGAGAAGAAATCAGAGCTAAAGTGAGGATGAAGATTGAGTTGACCATGCAGCATATGAGAGAATTGTAGTCTCAATAACCTCAATCACAACCTGGGCTAAGTCAGCGAGCTGAGTCTAGTCATCGCAACACCACACCCGTTCAAGCTGATACAGTTGATAGTAACTCAGACGTGGATGAGACCATCAACACCAACACTATTCCAAATAATAACACTAGGGGTGGTCTAACTAATTCTTCTTAACAACGTCCTAAGAAAGATATGGGTGAGGATAAAAAATGATGCAAGAGCTCGAGATCAAGGTCAACGCTTTGATGTTTAATTTGCTCAAGAAGTGAAGAAAACTGGCATTCTGTGTCCATACTTGAAGGGATGTGAGTCAATTCCATACCCGACGAAGTTCAATCTATTAACTTCACGTCATTTGACGGGAGAGGTTCGCCAACCAAATAATTAATCTACTTCAAGTATTATTAGGGCATGATCTTTGGGAATGAACTCTTGATGACTCGGTCATTCATGGGCACCCTTCACAGGGTCACCTTCGATTGGTATCGACGTCTCAAACTAGGAAGTATCAACAACTGGGACGATATGGAAGGCTTGTTTCTCAACAATTTCTTCGACGACGACACTGAAGTGTTGATTGGAACTCTCTTGGACGAGAAGTAGAAAGATGGGGAGTCAGTTGATAACTTCGTCAAACGCTTTTGGAATAAAGCCATGAATTGTAGAGATCTAGTGATGGAGGAATTCATACTCATACTGCAGACATGCCATAACAATCTTTCGCTCGATGTTCTTGAAGACATGGGAGTCATACCATCTAAAATCTGAAAGGAGTTGAAGATGCATGGAGAACAGGCCGAATGCTTCCTCAAAAGAAAGAAGCTTGAGAGGGGCCAACTGATGATCAATTCTCAGAAGCCCAACTTTACTCCTCGCGGTAGGGGGAAGGTCCCAGTGATAGCTGTTGACACAAATCAAACATCATAATGATAACAACAATCGATGTAGCAGTCGTCGTTCCAACTGCAGCCTCAAGTCAACAATAATCTCAGAGGTAGCAAAAGACTTCAGATCCAAGATTCTCAAAAGAATATTCCTTCAAAGAGGATGAAGTGCTGGCTATCTTCAAGTACCTCCTGGACAATAATAAAACCAAGTTGCCACCAATCACAGACCAGGAAGAAGCTAAAAATACCTAGGATCCGAAGTATATGCCTATTATAGAAGGGTCCATCATCCTACTAAGGCTTGTTATGTCCTTAAAGAAAGAATTCAAGCCTTTATAGATGCCGGCATTACAACTACAAAGCAACCAAAAGAAAAGAAGATGGGTGCGAACGTGGTGTCTATCAGCTTCGACTCTGTCCCTTTATTGTGGTTCCAACCAGAACCCATACCAAAGGTGGAGATGAAGACTATCAATGATGATCCACATAGGCAATGCCAGAAGGGACTTGTACCACATACGGCCTCTAATGGTAAAATTCTTTGGATCCATCCTGATCTGCGTGAAGATAACAATGGGCGGTATCCTCCTCCAAGAAGAAGTCCAAAGGCAAAGGCAAATCTTGTTGCCCTGCCTCAGCAGTTCTAAAGAAAGATGATGAAGGTATCCCAACTCTATCATTTTCTGAAGATGAGCATGAAGTTTTGGTAGCCGACGGAGTATCGGTCTTTGCCACCAAAAGTGGAAATGAATACCAGTACAGATACCTGGAAGCTTATGATCCGAATGCTAAGACGTTAGTTGAACTGGGGGTGGTTACAAATCCTCCTAAGCCTTCTGAGAAGCCTCAGCAATAGCCTACTACAAAACAAAAGGAGGTTGAGGCAAAGCAAAAAGAGCCCCGGTATAAAGAGGTTCAAACTCCAAAGCAGTCTCGTTTCAATCAACCGATTGGGAGAGATAAACTAGAAACTTTGAACGCACCATACCCCTTTGATGTTATGGCTCAATTGGCCAATATCCCAACGAGGATCACTCTATATGAGTTGTTACGTCTCTCAAAAAATACTCGGGAGTTATTGCAAGAAGCTTTGGCTGATTTAAGGTCTTTCTCACTCAGGTCAAGCAAATCCCTGAAGAATCGGAGCCATCAATTCAACATGGTAACTTGGCGGCCAAGTAGTTTTCTTGCATCACCTTTACTCGGGAGAACATGCAAGTGAGGAATTCGAAGCATGACTGGCCTTTGTACTTCACCGAGTACATTGGTTCAAGCGTTGTCAATCGAATCCAAGTCGATTCGAGTTCCGCAGTCAGTGTCATGCCACTCCAATTGATATATCATCTCAGAATTCATGCCAACAAGTTAGCTTCTACAATAACTGTTATTTACGAATTCAACATTAGTGGTTCTATGCCATTGGGTAAAATCCGGGTGAAGTGCCAGCTTGGAGATTTAAAGTCTGAGGTTACATGCTATGTCATTGATGCAGATACTTCCTATAACTTACTATTGGGTCGACATTGGATCCATAGTAACATTATAGTCCCTTCTACACTTCATCAGTGGCTGAAATATGTGGACACTAATAATAAAGTCAAGACGGTGGTCGCGGATAAGCAACCAGTTAAGGTGTTAGAAAATTATTTCACTGACTCCCTTTTATATAGTGCTGCATTCGATACTAAACCATCATCCCAGGGCACAGATAGCGGAGAAGAAGTGATACTAAAGACGAACTCGATTATAATGAAGGTCTTATATTTAATGACATTGAACCCTTTGAAATCGATCTTGATGGTGATTAATCGTCAAATAGAAGTTGTAACTGACAACTTGTCGATTGTAATTATGTAATAAATGCGCCTTGTCTTGATGATGTAATACATGGGCTGTATAATAAGACTGACATACATATGCCACTTCAATCGTCTTGCATGACAAAGAAGCATGTCCCAGATTCCTTTGGAACAACTCTTGTTCTTCCTGCCAAGGCAGGGGGTAGGAAAGAGATAGTCTTCGATACAGGGGAGTCGTGTCTGCCACCAAATCCTTTCCTAGAGATCAATACTGAGGATGAAGGACCAGGTCCACATTTCTTCAGATATAGCCCACAAGCACGTGACTATATGAAGAAGTGGGGATACAATCTCACGCTCGGAGAGGGTCTTCATTTTAGTTAAGGTACTCGGGTTCCACCATGCCCTTCCTATGTACCAGAAGGAAAGTCCGACAATTACAACAAGCACAAGAGGGGTCTAGGCTATATGTCTTCATCCTTCGATGAATGTTGCTGACAGGTTAATAACCAACTATTCAATCCAAATAGGGATGGACATTCGTCAAATTCTTTAGCATGGGATTCTGATGTTAGCCTTAGAGAAATGCTCAAAGGCTTAATGGCGAATATGGTCACTATCGACCCTACAATAGTGGAAGAAGACGATCAGTTGCCAACCTAGGAAGATCCTTAGATCAATCATTTGAATATCCAATATGGTGATAGATTTGAGTAAAGGGAACCTCATACTAAGGCATATCTGAAGCCTATATACATTAGCAACAGTCTTCCACCAGAAGAAAAGGAGGAACTGATTATCCTCATCAGGGAATATATAGACGTCTTTGTATGGAACTATGAAGATATGCCTGGACTCGATCCAAATGTGGCTATGCAGCACCTCAACATCAAGTCGGATGCCAAACCTGTTAAGCAACAACATAGATGATTTCGTCTACAGATTATAGAGGTAATTAAAGCTGAAGTCAAAAAGCTGATTGACTCAGGCTTCATTAGAGAGGAGCAACATCCGGATTGGGTGGCGAATATTGTCACAGTCCTTAAAAAGAATGGAAAAATCAGAATTTGTATCGATTTCAAATCTGAATACCGTCTACCCAAAAGATGATTTTCCTCTCCCTATCACGGATGTTATCATCGATAACACATGTGGATTTGAGAGGATGTCCTTCATGGATGGGTTCTCAAGGTACAAGCAAATCAAGATGTATCTGGACAACGAGAAGCATACTTCATTCAAGACACCACTTGGCGTATTCTGTTACATGGTCATGTCCTTCGGTTTAAAGAACACTGGTGCTACTTATCAATGAGCCATGACAAAGATTTTCTAAGAGCATCTTAGGAAAACCGTTGGATGCTATGTTGATGATTTGGTTGTTAAAAGCCTTGAGGATAATGTTTGATCTCATGCGGAGTCACCAATTGAAGATGAATCCTACCAAGTCTTTCCTGGGAATGTCCAGTGGTAAGTTTCCCGGATTTGTTGTCACCATAAAATACATCCACATCGATCCTGATAAAGTAAAGGTGATCCATGAATTACAACCTCCGAGAAATCTCAAGGAGCATAGAGGGTTGCAAGGATGATTGGCTTATATCCACCGGTTCATTTCAAACCTCTCAGGAAAGTGTCAGCCATTCTTTAAGCTCACAAAGAAGGGCATATCATTCGTTTGGGATAAAGCGTGCCAGAAAGCATTTAAAGATATCAAGGCATATTTGTCAAATCCTTTTGTCCTTGTCGCACCAAAGGTAGGAAAGCCATTCTTGATTTATGTCAAGGAAACGAATAACTTGTTAAGTGCTCTGCTACTATAAGACGATGACCATGGTCATGAGTAGGTAGTTTATTATCTGAGCCAGACATTGGTAGGCACTAAATCTCGATATCCGATGATTGAGAAGGAGGGTCTCGCCATGGTGTTTGTAATTCAAAAGATGCGACACTATGTGGTTAGACAGACGATCTATGTTATTTCTAACGTTAACCCAATTCGGGTGTTCATGACTCAACCTATGTCCATGAATTGGTAGTTAGTGAGATGGTCATTACTCCTCTCACAGTACGACATTCACTTCAAACAACAAAAGTTGGTCAAAGGGCATGCAATCTGTGATCTTTTAGCGGTTAACCCTACAAAGGATAAAGCCAAATTATATGAAGATTTACCGGATGAAACCCATGAAGTCAACACCACCTCTCATCAACAGGTGTGGCAATTGTACTTCAATGGACCTCTCAAGCAACTAATGTGGTAAGTACCCCTGGATGCTTGAAGATTTCTGCAGGAGTTGGGGTTGTCATGGTTCCACCAGAGAAACATGTGATACCTCGAGCCTATTCATTGATTGGGCCATGATCTAATAACGTGGTTGAATATAATGCACTTCTCATTAGACTCAGTTTCACCAAAGAGCTGGGGTGGAGTACCTGAAAGCTTTTGGTGATTCTCAACTAATAGTCAACCAAGTTCGAGGAGAGTATAAAGTCAGAAATCAAGACTTGATCCTGTACCACCAAGTAGCTATTAAGATAGCAGATTCATTTTAAGAATTCTTCATTGAATACATCCCACTGCTTGTGTCAGCAATAAGTTCATTGTAGCTTCAATTATCATTTATTGTTACAATGGAAACACAAGAGTGAGCCTTACACTTGCAAAACTTCTCTCTATAAAAAAACAAAAATTGGGATATTCTCTAGAAACACATGGAGAAACTATTTATTAGTCTCTGTTTGTGTGGGATCTTTGCCTATGCTAGGGACGCTTTGATCCATGGACCACTGATTCAACGTTCCAAGTTGATCGTGAAGAAGGCTTAATGTTGATGTTTCAACTTGGAAACAAGAACATAAGTAGATATCTTAGCAAAGTAAGATAAATACTCTTCTCAATATCAAAACAAGGTTTGATATTAAGGAAACACCAAAGGATCTTGCGATTGCTTGAAAACGGTGAAAGACTCTCTCTCTCATGCTCGAAGTTTGCTAAAATATCAAGTCTCTGCTCTCAGATCTGGTTCTCCCTCAATACCCCATGCAAAAGGGTGCTGAAGGGGTATTTATAGCCCTTGGAAGCCGTAACTAAAGATAAGAAGTTGAAACAACTCATAACCGACAACTCCTATTTCTGAGACAGTGTTTACTATCTTAGATGAAGGAGTTGTTCAAGACAGTTTTGTAACTACCGCCCACTCTGTTAAATGTCATGATTTTTGGGGATTATTGGCGGATTTTTAGTTTGCAACGGCCTCTTCGTGATTATGGATGTTTCCATGCAGTTATGGAACCATGTGGACCCCTCGAAAAGTCACAAAACCGTCAGAACAACCTGAGAGCTGTCTTGCAATGGGCAAGATAGCCTTTACTATCTTGGAATTCGAGACAACAATTATTGTCTTGGATGCGAGACAGTAAACACTGTCTCACCAATTGTGAGACAGTTCTGAGCCCTTCGTCGTGTTGTTTTGAGTTCTTCTTTTCTTCCTTTGGCATCAGATGATCTTCTTTGACTTAGATGATGACGTTCTTCGTCTTCTCTTCGTCTTGAGCTGTGTTCGGCACCTATAGGTAATTTTTTGACTCCTACAGATATCCCCTCCAAAGTTTTCAGCCTCCTCAGTAATTTGTCGAGGAGTTTGAAATACTTTGGATAAGATAGGCCCTGCTTTTAGTCTCTTCAGTAATTTATCGAGGAAACTATGCAAACGGACCTGTAAATGGCTTCAGTTCTCTTGACTTCTTCAGCTTTTAGGCTCCTTAATATTTTATCGGGTAGTTTAAAATACTTTTGGTGCTGTGACGTCACCTTCAGTTTTTAGCTTCCTCAGTATTTTATCAGGTAGTCTGAAATACTTCCAGTACCATGATGTCATTTACCATTGTCAAAATCTGGAACTGAAGTTGTTGTGTTGATACTTGAATTAGCTCACATCATTAAGTTGAGGCTGAACTGATTATTTTTGTCAGAAGCTTGAATCTAAATTTTGATTAAATTCCCAGGGGTAACTTTGGAATAGAATTATCTTGAATCCAATTTGGCAAAACTGATGGAGCGTTGCCGGACATTGACTTTTGCTGTGGCGTGAACACAGTTTATACTCATACATAACTAGAGTCTACACAGTTTAAGCTCTTAAGGCGTTGGAGCATGGAGGAGCAGTTTATACTCATATACTTCTCAGAGTTTCACGGAGTAGTTTTACCTCATATACCTATCGGGGTATTTTCTCCCCATGCGATGAGTGGTCAGAGCGGCGTGGCTTATCCTTCCTCTGATGAGACTTCCATGATCATAGAGGCTCCTCAATTCGATGTGAATGGGCTAGCAGAAATTCCTACACTCGTGTGGGAGGAAGTCATCGTACACTGTGACGGCTAATCACCGACGCACCACTTACAAAAGATTCAGACTCCTCTGAGCCCATGTGGAAACCCAATTTCATGTTTGGTGATTCTGTTGAAGATCCCGACATTCTTGCTTGCGGTTCGAAGCAATGGCTAAATGAATATGATGGAAACTGTAGATTCCTCCCACCAATTCCTCATCATTACTCTCTAACACACTTGAGAAAGCTAGCCGAGACACGGTAGATGTCCTCGTGTCTGACAGAGGATCAAGAGCGTGTTCGCTGTGGGTTTGTCAGCCAAAGTAAAACCCCAGGCTCCAGTGATAGGAATTATATTTGCGGGCTTGACCTAGGTGTGTTGGGTTAAGATGAAATGCCACAGAATGAGGTGCCGACTAAGGCTAGCACTGTGAAATCCCGTCTTGCAAGGTTGGGCAGGGAGTTGCCCATCAAGGTGTTCAGGTGTTATGGTTGGGTGCACTCATCATCGGATAAGTGGTGGACGCGGATGACGAGTTACTTACTCGGGTAATGTGGCATGGAACTAATTGAGAAGGGGTTGTATATCCCTATCCGTGCCAGCATGTATGGCCTGCCTATTAGCGTGAACTACTTCTTTGCACTATCGAAGCTCTATAATCTAGACACTAACACTTTCCTCACCAATAATGGAGAATTAGGGCTGCCTCTCCATGAGATGATGAAGGTTTTAGGGCTATCAATGTGAGATTTACCTTATCAGGAGTATTTCCCCACCAACCGTTAGCTGAGTCAGATGAAGCTAGACAACTATGCCCGATATGACACATTATGGGAGTTGACGTGTCACTATTATATAGTGATGGTGGGTGTTGATATCAAAGCTAAGAAGAAGTCTTCCCAGCTCAACTTGAAGCAGTTTGCTGATTATTTGTTAAAGCACCTTGAGGGTCATTCGGGCAATGAGGTTTGCGAGTTAGCTCCTTTGACCCCGTCAGAGGTTAACCACTTGATTGAGAGGTCGAACGCTCAATCATACACTACTCATACAGCTGAGGGCAAGTTCCCGAGAGGTACAAAGTTCGAGTCCTTCATGTAGCATTCACAGAAGCAGATTCAACCAACAACTCTTTTTGGCGGGCTACTTGGCTATTTGGCTGAAGAAATGTGTGGTGCCGCACAAAGCCTCTGATGCGCTACCAATTGAGGTACTGTTCTCGGCTGTTGAGCTCACAGTTGGGCGTAAGCTTTCATTACTTCCGGCGATGATCGCCGACATACACAGTGGACTCTGGCACTTGGTCATTGGCTTCACACAAGAAGGAAGCAAACCTTCGAGCGAGATCCCTGCCTCCAAAATCGAGTTGTCGTACACATATTTGATGGCTTGGTTGGTCCTCCACTGACCTGACCTGATGACAGCGCCTGATGTTACAAAATCCTAATGCCCCTCTGTTGCATACTTTGGAGGATTGCAAATGGGAAGCCCGCCAGTGGCACGAGATGTCCCGACAGTTCCGAGTTCATAATTGTTGGGAATTATTCAAATACTTCCCTTAGTTCTCTAGCCACTACAATGAGTTAATGATTGATGATGAAGAACCAGGGAAGAGTCAAACCGCTCTTGACGTACGATGTATTTGTTGGTTGATGAACATCCGTCCAGGCTACCTCATCTTTCGTGTGAAGAATAGATGCAGTATCAAGCCTTACCTCCCTTGCTGGTTCGCCCGACAATTTGGATATGACCTGTTATATATCAGGAATCTAAACATGAGATTAAAGGTTCATGGAGGCCTCATTGATAGAGCCCGAGCCTAGTTTTGGAGTATAGTGGGCTGCACAGGTGCTAAATTCATTGTCCTTTCTGCAGAGCCTTGATTGCAAGTGAATTTCATTTGGTGTAAGTGGCTTATAGCCGCAAACGCGCCTACCAAGATGAAGTTGATATCAGAGTTGGAGGCAGAAGGAGCATCCAGGTGCACCGTAGAGATAGCTCGAGCGGCCATGTTCTCAAGGAGGTGGAAGGAGCCTATTAGACCCTCTGGCAAAGGCAAGCGAGTGGTTGAAGAAGAGGAGGAAATTCTTCTGACTGATGAAGACGAGACCTCCAAAGAATGTTAGCCTTGTTAGGTATCATGTTTATGAGCCTAATTCTTAATCTTATTTTAATGATTATAAACAATTCCTAATAACGTGTGTCGAGTATTTGTATTTATTTTGTTAGGTAATCTACACAAACATTAGTCGAAGGTCGGATGGAATTACGCCATAACGATCACATCAAATGGAGGTTGGCTGAAATAGTTGGTATGAAGTCATTTGTACTTCGAGTCATATTCAAGATCAAGCTTCATCTGCATCTAAGACAAACTCATTGAAGATCAATCAAGCTTTCATAAATTAGTTTAGGGTTTATACTATATGTGTAGATACTTTAAGCTCAATCATATACACACATACACATTTTGGTTTTATAGTTTTTAAGCTTATATAAATATAAAACAAATATACTTATTTATATATATACATACATGTTTCATATTTATCATTTTTGGTTTTGGTAAACAATGTGTTTAGCCACATAAACATGGAAACTTAACAACACGTATATAAATATATTTTCATGTTTTGAACAGTTTACAAAATAAATGATATCTCACAAACAAGAAATGCAATTTAAAAAATTCTTTTTCTAACATGTTCTATTACACATTTAAAAACATTTTCCAAGATTTTATTATTTTTGGAGTTGATTTACTATGCTGAATTGATTTTACAAAATTGGGTATTTTAGAAGTTTTCAGAATCTATAATATCTATGTTCCAATAATTATTTCTCTCAACTGGAAAGCTATATTTCAGACATGCTTTCTCTAACATATTCATATACATGTCTAAAAACTTTTCTCAAAATTTAGTTATTTTTAGAGTTGATTTAATATTTTTAATTAATTTTAAAAAGCTAGATATGTAAATTTCCAGAATGCTGGATTTTGGGGTATTTTGCTTCAACCTATAACGGCTAGTAACGGCTAGTTTTTGTTTTTGTAGGTTTTTGAGGGTTTTTGGCTAGTTTAAGAGGCTATAAAAAGCTCTCAACTTTCATTATTTCTTATATATGTTTAAGAGAGTTTCATAACAAGTTTACAAGTGTTTAAGTTGAGTTTTAAGTTTGTTTTCAAGAGGGTTTATGTGAAGAAGGTTTCACAAGAGGAGATTATTTTCGTTTGGGCCTTCAATCTTCCAATCTCTCCCTCTTGTTTATTAGAAAAGTTTTTCTAAACTCAATTTATAGCTTTATTTATATTTATTGTTGATTATTATTTTTATAAGCTAGATTTTTATAGTGAGTTTACTTTTGATTATTTCTCTTTGTTTACACAGACAACCATTGAGCTTATAACATTTTCATACATTGTATAATTTGGGTTGTGGTGAGTGTGACTTAGAGAGTGAGCCTATATTATGTTCTTATCTATTGTAGAGAGTAAAACTTATATTTGAGCCTTTATTGTGAGATTCACCTTGTAATACACAAGTACACCAAGAGGAGTGTGTGGTGAGGACGTGGTCAATACCAAGAGGAGTGGAGTCGGTATAAATCCTAGGGAGAGGTAGTAAAGTTGGGTACTTAAGGGAGGTGATACATGAGGACTAACACTTGAGGTTGTAGGTTGTGTGATTACATTATGAGTGATTGTGAACGTTGATCGATGAGTGTTAAAAATCGTTATTGTGAGGTGTAAACCATTTTCGGGTGAGCGTTAAAAACTTAGTTGTGATAGTGGCTTTCTCCCCGGGAGTGAGGAGCATAGACATAGGTCAAAAGACCCGAACTCTGTGATCATTTTTGTGTGTTTGAGTTTGCCTTGACATTATTATTTGTGCTTATCATTTGTATCATTCTATATCGCCATTGTGTATTGCTTATTATTTTTATTGCCCTATCACATTTGTATATTATTTATTTCACCCTTGTTTATATTGCTTATCCTTGCATATATATCCTGTTGCAAATCCTTTTTGTTAGGATATTTGTTGATTAGTTTTAAATTGGTATTAATATCGGATTAGATTAGCATTCACCCTATTCACCCCCTCCCCTCTAGGGTACTGTAGGCGTCGAAAATTGCCGATAGGTCCCCGAACATAGCTCGGTGTCAACGAGCGGCGATCGAACGTCACTACCCGGTTCACAAGAGCTCAAATGACGCCGGTGAGCGACTGAAGCAAACCGACGGATTACGTGAGCCGACAAAATGTCAGAATCGCAAGGATACGGGTTGACCGAAAACCCCGCTATCACTGCAATCAGACCAACGCCCGCTGCGCCTCGACCACCCCACAGATAATCCAACCATTGGGGCCTACAGAGCCCGCCGTCACGATTCCAACGCATCCGAAATCACCCAAATCCGAGTTCGGACGAAAAGTCAACGGCGAGTCAACAGCGGGACAACGGCACAGCCCCGGGCTGAACCGGGGACACATGAACATGTCTCGGCCTTGGCCGGGACACCCCATGGGGGGTGTCCCGGCCTTGGCCAAGACACCCCTAGGGGGGTGTCTCTCCTCTTGGGGTGTCCATATCAGCCCCCCCTCTCTCCTTTTGGCTATAAATAGCCCCCTAGGCCTCCTTTGTGAGGGGCTCTTGATTTTGTGCTGATTTAGCTCTTGGAGAAGAATTTCCGGTCTTGGGATTATCCTCGAGATCTGAAATTCTAGAGTCTGAAGCGGCGAAGCCCTGCTGGAGTGAGGAGTCAGAGTTTCTTCATCAAGGTTCATTCACCCCCCCTCTCTGATCCTTAGTGTTGCTCCTTTGCGGTGACACTAAGAAGAGCTATTATCTCGTTTTAGCCGAGATATACGCTTATAACCTCTAGATCTTGCGCGGATCGACGAGGTTCTGTTTCTGAATCCCACGCGGATAGACGAAACTCTGCCGGATTTTATCGGCAAGGATTTTGAAGAGTCGGCGGTCCACGGACATCGACGTCCCCGTCACAGGCCAACAACCCACGCAAGCGAGACCGTACCAAACCGGGCTCTCGTGTTTATTTTCGTTTAAGTTGTAACCCTTTTGTTTTCATTTTATACTGTTGTAACGCTTGAAGTTGTAACAGATCTCAAAAAAAGAGAACATCAATGAAAACAGCAACTTTTACCGGAAACAGGTACTTTCAAAGAAGACATGGCTAGAAGCGAAGGCACAAAGGCTTGAGGTGATGAAGACGAAGTTACAGCGGATCTTTCAGCATCTTTCTTCCCAGGAAGGGAGCAAGCTCGCCAATTGCACATTGTACCTGCCAATCCGACTAGCTTAAGTCGTTGGAGGCTCTAAAGAAGCCAAGGCAGAAGATTGTATTTACACATCCCAACCGCATGACAGTGGATCTTCTAGGTGGGCTTGAAAAAGAAGAAGAGTCTGCCGAAGCTAGGCTCATCCAAAGAAAGAGATCTCAGCCATCAACTCAGGCTAAAGTTCAAACTTCTCCCAGGGTTGAATTGCACACCAAATTTCAACAGGAGACTTGTCACTTCTGAAGAAGTTTGACCTATGAAGTCACGTGCTGGGGAAGAACAACCATATTAAAGTCTTGAATATAATATCCGATCTCATGCGGAATCACCAATTGAAGATGAACCCTAACAAGTCTTTCCTGGGAATATTCATTGGCAAAATTCTTGGATTCGTCGTCACCACAAAATGTATCCACATTGATCCTGATAAAGTGAAGGCAATACATGAACTGCAACCACTGAGAAATCTTAAAGAACTCAGGGGGTTACAAGGATGACTAGCGTATATCCGTCGGTTCATTTCAAACCATTTTGCAAGCTCACAAAGAAAGATGTGACATTTATCTGGGATGATGCTTGTCAGAAGGCATTCAAAGATATCAAGGCATATCTGTCAAATCCTCCCGTTCTCGTCGCACCGAAGTCAAAGAAACCGTTCTTGATTTATGTCAAGGCAAGGAGCCACTCGTTAAGCGCTTTGCTTGCACAAGACGATGACAACGATCATGAGCAGGCAGATTACTATCTGAGGCAAACATTGATAGGTGCTGAATCCTGATATCCAATGATCGAGAAGGAGTGCCTCGTCCTGGTTTTCACAATTCAAAAGATACGACACTATTTGGTTAGATAGACAATTTACGTTATTTCCAACGTCAACCCAATCTGGGTCTTCATGACGCAACCGACTTACATGAATTAGCATTTAGCACGATGGGCTTTACTCCTATCCTAGTACGACATTCACTTCAAATAACAGAAGTCGGTCAAAGGTCAGGCAATTTGTGATATTCTAGCGGTTAATCCTACAAAGGATAAAGCTAAACTATATGAAGATTTGTCGGATGAAACCCACAAAGTCAAGACAACCTCTCATCAGTAGGTGTGGCAATTATAGTTCGATGATGTTTCCCGAGCAACTAATGTGCCAAGCACTCCTGGATGTTCTAAAATATCTTCAGAAGTCAGAGTTGTCCTAGTTTCCACAGAGAAACATGTGATACACCAAACCTATTCACTTATTAAGCCATGCTCCAATAATGTGGATGAGTATAATGTGCTGCTCATTGGACTTAGTTTCATTAAAGAGCTAGGGGCGGAGTTGAACCTTTTTGGTGTTTCTCACCTGATAGTTAACCAAGTTCGAGGAGAGTACGAAGTCAGAAACCAAGACCTGATCCCGTACCACCAAGCGGCTATCGAGATAGCGGACTCATTTGAAGAATTCTTCATCAAGTATATCCCATACCTCCAGAATGCTTATGCAGATGCACTGGCAGCTCTAGCAGTCTTTTTGGCCCTGCCTCCCGAGACAGAATAGTTGGTCACTGTGAGAACTCACCAACTCTTCATACCAGATTGCACCCTAAACATCAAAAGGGTGCACACAACTAGGATCGAACTTGAACCTCGAGACTAGTGCTTCCCCATCATTGATTATGTCTTACACGACATCTTGTCGGAATACATAAAAGAAAGGGACTCCGTCCGACGAAGAGCGCCAAGGTTCTACTACAACGCCACGACTCAGACGCTCTATCATCGTGCGTATGATGACTTGTTACTCTGATATATTTCAACAAAGGAGACGTAAGAATCCCTTAAGGAAGCACATGACGGAACCTGCAGCACACACCAGCCTGGTCCTACGTTATGTGATCGCCTTAGAAGAATGAGATATTATTGGCCGACTATGGTCAAAGACGCAGTTGCGTATGCTCGTAGGTGCCACGCATGTCAGATACATGCCAACTACTTACATTAACCACCGGAGCACTTGCACCGTTCAACCATATCCTGGCCATTCGAGACTTGGGAAATGGATATTGTTGGTACTATTTTCCCTCCGTCGGCTAAAGGTGACCGCTTTATCTTGGCAATCACCGATTACTTTTTCAAGTGGGCTGAAGCAATTCCACTTAAAGAAGTAAAAACGAGCGATGTCATTAGGTTCATTAAATACCATATTATCTACCAATATGATGTCCTAAGACAAATTGTGCATGACAATGACTCTCAATTTGTCAGCAATGTGTTCATCAAATTCTATGGAAATTTTAGAATTCAAGACGTCTTGTTAACTGCCTATAATCCCACTGTGAATGGTTTAGCTGAAGCCTTCAACAAGACCATCATCAAGATCTTAACGAAGCTAGTAAAAACCAACAAATAGAATTGGGATGATAAACTCGGTGAAGCTCTCTGGGCCTATCGCACTACAGTCCGCATGCCTATCGGTGCAACTCCTTATTCTCTGGTGTATGTGTGTGAGGCTGTCCTTCCCCTGGAGATCCAAATTCCTTCCCTTCGTATTTCTCTTACAACAGGGATGACGACATAAGAACAATATCAAAAACTTCTTGAAGAACTCAAGATATTAGACGAGAAATGCTTGGAAGCTCAACAACAAATTGAGCTATACCAAGCAAGAATCTCCAGAGCCTTTGATAAAAAGGTTTGACAGCAAGTTTTTAAAGAGGGAGATTTTGTACTTGCCGTTCGGTGACCAATGATACTTAACTCTAAGAAGAAAGGTAAGTTCCAGCCCAAATGAGAAGGACCATTTGTAGTAGAGACAGTCTAATCAAATGGTGCATATCACTTGATCACCCAAGATAATGATAAAATCATAATGCCAATCAATAGGAAGTTCCTAAAGAAGTACTACCCTTAGAGCATTCAGGATAACCTATTTGAAACACACAATTGGAATTATTGTACATATTGTACATGATATAATACCCACCAACGGGAATTTCCTAGAGAATAACCCAAAATTAACTAATTATTCAAGATAAAAACCAACCATCTGAATAATTCATTATTAATCATTATAAAAATGATTAAGGCTCTCCTGTTGTGGTTACTTAATCATTACGGAAATGATTAAGACATTGTGGTTATTTAATCATTACCAAGATGATTAAAACTCCCCCACTATGGTTCTAAGTTTCTTTAGAGATGGAGCACATCCCATTGGCTTCAATTCATTTGGAACAAATTTTTCGAAGCCTTCCTGCTCATCGATATTTTATTGATAATCAGAACCCTGTTGTGGAGTGAAAGATGACAAAATATTTCCTTTCATTCATCCTTAATCCTTGGTTGCTTTCAATCGGCAGGATTAATTTCATCAACCCTCCTGCAGTGACTCTTTGAGTTCTCTTTCATTGAGATGAGATCCAATGATTCTATTTGGTCAATCTTCCCTCAACAAAGCTCCCACTGTATAATTGTTGAGTATTCGATAATTAACAAGTTCTCTACCACTAAAATCTCCCACTGATCAAATTAATTGATGGCGGGTCCACAAAATCAACTTCATTAGCCATAAAGGAAGCAAAAGATAAGAAACTACATTCCTTCCTTCTTTTATGGTTAAACCTATACATCCTCCCATTGTATCCAAGCATTTAGCACTCCTACTGTTGAAATTCCGACATAGTGTCCAATACTCCAATCTGTTAATTGCTGATCCATGGCAATTAACACCCCCCCCCCCCTTCGTGTTATGTTCTTGCAAGAAAATTCCGTCGAGAACTTGACACCAAGACTCCCATTATGTCTTTATCGATAAAGTGACTTGTACAATCAACACTCTCCCACTATTGTATGTACTACATTCACTCCCACTTGGTCAAACCTTCAGATAGTTAGGGCCAAAGAAAAAATCCCTATCGATTTCTTCCATGAATGAGAGGTCCACTCTAATTGAGCGATCAAACCTTCAGACGGTTAGGGTCGTGTCAAACTCTTACTTGGTCAAACCTTCTGACGGTTAGGGCCAAAACCAAAACCCCCTCTTGGTTCCTTCCATGAAAGAGAGGTCCATCCAAATTGGATGATCAAACCTTCAGATAGTTTAGGATTATCCAAATTCCACCTTTCTACTCATGTGAGTAAAAGATTTGACTCAAATTTGATTCTTAGAGTGGAGATCCCACTTTGAATTTTCCTTTTTAGATTCTCAAAGTGGACATTCCACTCTTAGTTTTTGTTGAAGTGAAAGATAAGAAAATACATTCGTTCCCTTCATCACTAAAGCGAAAGATAAAAAAAGTACATTCTTTCCCTTTAGCCCAACTTTTTGAAGTGAAGGATAAATAAATACCTTCTTTCACTTCAACCCCATTTTCTGATGTGAAAGATAAGAAAATACCTTCTTCCTCTTCAACACCGGGTTCGTCTTTGCCCTAAGAGAAGACAAAATATGGTTCCTCTTCGCCCCAAGAGAAGACATACAACCTTTTGAAGTGAAATATAACAACCTTCTTTCGTTTCAAAACCAAAATCTATGCTTTTTACGCATGTAGGACTTTATCTCGATACCTTATTAGAGATAAATCTATATCTAACGCATGTTGTCAGGTAGTCCATTCTCGTGAAAATGACGAAGTCTACGTATTCAATATTGTAGCATCAAAATCCATGCTTTTCACGCATGGGGAACTTTATCTCAATCCTTTATTAGAGATAAGTCTACGTCTAACACACGTTATTGGGTTGTCCATTTCCGTAAAAATGACGAAGTCTACGTATTCAACATTGTAGTATCAAAATCCATGCCTTTCATGCATGGGGAACTTTATCTCGATCCCTTATTAGAGATAAGTGTACATCTAACACACATTGTCGGGTTATCCATTCCCTTAAAAATGATGAAACCTACGTATTCGATATCATAGCCAGTTGTTATTATAGACTTAATAGTGTTTGTTGGAAAAATTGCAAAGAAGAGAATAAAAGAAATTTGATTTTGATTCCTTTAAATCTCGATTACAACTTGATTACAAAAGAGAAGAAAACAAATTGGGTTTTCTCCTTTGTTTAAAACTGGGTTCTTCACGGTGGCGATGGAATGCCTCCCTCGAATGCTCGCGTCGAGTTTGCTCTTCATTGACGATCCGACGTTTTGATTCACTGGAACGATGTCTTCTCCTCACGATTTGACGTTGTGGAGAACTTGCATGGCAAGTTTGAAACTCTTGATGAGTTGATAACTCTGAACGAGTTGGAAACTCTGTAAAAGAGTTGTTTTGAACCGAAAGTTCGGTTAATAAGCCAAGGATCAAAGCCTCTTGATCTCGGTTGCTGAAGAATGCTTCCAGATCCGATGATTGAAGAAGCTCTTGTTGCCGATCTCTGGATCCGAGAATGCTCCAAAGCTCCTGTGGCTCGCCTAGAAACTCCAACCGACCGAACCCTTAACTCAGTTGAGTTTTCTCCTTTTTATAGGGGATTAGGGGTGGTAACTGCCCTCAGAATCTGCTCCTGAGTGGGCGTGATTCCCTCAGATCGTGGGGAAAACGGTTCCTGCAACCGTTCAGCTCGTGCTTGAACGAGTCAAACGCCCACGTTGGCGTTCAGGACCCTAACCTCGTGTCTTAGAATTGTGACGCGAGGTTGGGTATTAGCTGAACATTGATGAACACGAGGGTCGCTCGCGTTTTGGCTTGTTGCCTACTTGGTGACGCGGGGGTCGGTGTGGGTTGAACCCCCCACGAACACGAGGGTCGCTCACGTTTGATTTATGACTTGGAAACGCGGGGGTCGCCTGCTCTTCCAAAATTATAACGCGGGGATGACTTCCGCGTTTTAGAAGAAGTTGGTTGACTTGTAACCTCTTCTGTAGAGCGTTGTAAAGACCATTGTTGAGTGATCTTCGCCTTGGCTGCTTGAAAATACGAGAGTTGTCAGATTGTAACTCCCGATGTTGATTGTGAAGGCTGTTGATTAGAGCTTTCATCAGTTGTCGTGAAGGTCGTCAGATTGTAACCTTCAGCGATCTACGTGAAAGTCTTCAAATTGTAGCCTTCTAGAAGTCGTCAGATTGTAACTTCCATCATCGGTGTTTGATGGGGGATAAGCTATCTATTGTGATTTTTAGATAGCCTACAAATAGCACCTGAATCCATGTCTTTTATGCATGGGGGACTTTATCTCGATCTCTTATTAGATATAAGTCTACGTCTAACACACGTTGTTGGGTAGTCTATTCCCGTGAGAATGACAAAATCTACGTGTTTGATATCGTAGCACTAAGTCTAAGAGAGTTTATTCTTTTAACACAACATCACATGTGGAACGGACTTAGATAATTCACATGCTAGCCCGATTCAGATGGTAATTGATAAAGGCTTATCAAATCCGTTGATGGCTAAGTGTTTACCAAAAATTCTATGAATATTGTATTTATTTATTCTAAGCAGAATGAGTAATCATAATAAAAAGTGCACTAATAAAAAAATTTCATTTTATTAATGAGCTGAAATAAAAATATATATATATACAAAAGTGGTTCCATCACTCTAAAGAAAGCTGATGGCTACAAATCTGCTTTTCTAATTTGGAGAGCTCCTCTGCATAAGCCTGTTCAAGTTTGTTCTTCAAATCAACCTTGATGGAATCCTCGATGGTGGTCAATCCCTTTGTAGCCTCATGTTTCATTTTAGCTAGCTTTTCCTTCTTAGATTCCAACTTCTCAAGCATTTGTCTTTGAGTATACTCTACGCCGACCAATTCACTTTCAAGGATGGCGTGAGAATCCTTCGCATGTTGCAAAGTTTTTTCAAGGCTGGCTATTTCCTCATGGCTTAATGTTACAGAGTGAAGTAAGTCAGCCTTGGTCTTATCCTTCCTGAGAAGAACAGCTTCCATGTGCGTCACACGATCCTGCTATTTTCGGAGCTCAATCCTAACAGATGTTTGGGCATCGTGCCAAGCTTTCAGCTTTGACTCTATTCGAGCAGCTACATGTGAAGAAGTGCCAGAAGTCTGGAGTTCCCTTAGCTCTTGAAATTCCTGCTCTAAATGACCAAACTCTACTACAATGGAGTCGGCTAGTTCCGCATACCCTTCCTCCCTCATCCCTGACACTTGACGATCAAGTGATCGCCTGAAATGGTTGAAGGACAACCCCTTGTGAAGGATCTTGTCAATCATCATGCTAAAAAAGGAAGTGAAGTTGCGAAGCTCCATGCCGATTATAGCCCTTTCTGGATCATCATCTAACATCAGTGCCTTGATAGATCCGAATAGTGATGGAGAAGATTCTACAATAAGATCAGGAGAAGTGAGCATTCTAAAGATTGTTAAAGCTGGATCTAATACTTGGGACTATAAAGTAGCGGTGAGAGGAAACATATTGATTCCACCTGAAGATTCCCTAGCTTGACGCTCTTGGACCAACCCCACTATCTCAACTACACGAGTTACTGGAGTTGGTTCAGATATAATAGTCATGGATGTACTAGCCTCGTCAATTGGTCTCATGACCGGAGCAACGGGACTAGCCTTTATTCTGGCTGTGGATTCCATAATCATGGGATTTGAGAGAATGATAGCTTCGGGCTAAGAGGTGGATGGATGAGTTTCAATGATATCCCGCTCTAAACCTGAAACGCCCAAATCCTTGAGCTATGCAATAGCCTTAGATGTAGTAGTTGTATCAGCTCCAGTGGCTAGTCCTATAACTAAAACTCCCACATGGTTATCTAGGATTAGCAAATGAATAACAGTGACTTCGGGATAAGACCCATACCTGCAGATGAACCAGTTTCAATAGTTAGTCCTATAGTCACACTTGGAGTTTGCCCCGATAGTAGGTCGGAGATCAATTTGTGATCAGCTTTAGAGAGGTTTATCATTTCATCAAGGGCATCCCCGATCTCAACATCATAAACAGCCTCTCCCTTAGCTGATTTTTCCATCCTAATATCTGCAAAGAGGAGATAAATTTCAGAAAGAAGGAAAGAAGTAGGAATCCATGTTAAATGGAAATCAACTTTACCTTCGGCCCCTGCAACCGGTTCTGTAACTCTAGCACTCATCCCTACTTCCTTCAATTTCTCTAAAAAAGCATGAAGTGCAAAAATGATTAGAGGATGCATAAATTTTGAATCGTTCAATTCTCTTAATTACCACCCGAATGAGGTAGTATCTGTATGAGATATACCTGGGCTAGAGGTTTTTAATACGACATTAGTAGCGGGGTCGAGATGAGCCCTGATATCAATAGCAGCTTCAGTGTCTATGGTTTCCTCACTCATAGCCTCATGCATCTGCTTGGTGAAGCCTAGCCCCTCAGAATGAGTGAGGTTGGGGGAAGCGGAGTCATATGGGAGTTCACCCTCTTCACGGGCCCCTACGAACAAACAAGGAGGGATATATTCAGTGAATGTGAAGGTGAAGTATGAGAGGCAACGTAAAGGCAAAATATTATCTTCTTCCTCAAGAGGGATATCACTAGCCAATGCTTCCAGAGAGGGAGGTAACTCAACACGCGGCTTGTGAGCTACCTTCTTTCTCTTCATCGGTTGAGCCTCCTCCAAAATGATAGATCTCTCCTACTAAAATTTAGTGCGGAACTCGATCCTAGCTTCTATTTGAGTCAAAGACTGAGATCTCTTCCGGTGGATAAGCCTAGCTTTGGCAGGCTCTTCTTCTTCTTCCTCAACCCCACTTGGAAGATCGATTGTCATCTTATAGGGATGTGTAAACATGATCTTCTGCCTTGGGTTTGTTAGAGCTGTTGGATATTTGGGCTGGTCAGATTGTCGAGTACGACGAGCAATTGGCGAACTCGCACCCCCTCCTGGGAAGAAAAAACCTAGAAGATCTGTCACAGCTTCCTCCTCATCGCTCCTTACCTTGGTGCCTTCACCCCTGGCCACATCTTCCTCAGAGGTCTCCTCTTCATCAGTTGGAAGAATTTCTACCTCCTCTTCAACTACTTGCTTTCCTTTGTCAGAAGATTCAGCATGCTTCTTTCCTCTCCTCGAAAGCACAGCCTCTCAAACTATCTCAGCAGTGCGCCTGGCGGCTCCTTCTGCCTCCAACTTTGATATTCTCTTCATCTTAGTAAGCGCGTTAGCAGCTATAAACCATTTGCAGTAAAGGAATATGAGTTGCAACAGATGCTCTGTAGCAGGGAGATTAAATCTAGCGCCTGTGCAACTAGCTACACTCCAAAACCAGGTGCGAGCTCCATCAATCAGTTCTCTGTGAGTCTGCATTCTCGTGTTTAGATTCCTGATATATAAATAGTCATATCCAAATTGTCGGCAAACTGACAGGGGAGATAAGGCTCGATACTGCAATTGTTATTCACCCGAAAAATAAGATAGCCGGGTCGGATGTTCATCAACTATTAGAAACATCCCACATCAAGAATGGTTCGGCTCTTCCCAGGGTCTTTATCATCGACTAGTAGCTCGTTGTAGTGGCCTGAGAATTGGGGAAAACACTTGAAGAGTTCCTAACTCTTGTGAACTTTGAACTGCCGATTCACTTCGTGCCACTGACGAGCTTCCTTGTAGGCTATCTAAAAATCACAATAGATAGTTTATCTCCCATCAAACACCAATGATGGAAGTTACAATCTGACGACTTCCAGAAGGTTACAATTTGAAGACTTTTATGTAGATCACTGAAGGTTACAATCTGACGACCTTCACGATAACCGATGAAAGCTCTAGTTTAACAGCATCCACAATCAACATCGGAAGTTACAATCTGACGACTCTCATATTCTCAAGGAGCCAAGACAAAGATTATAAGACAATGATCTTTGCAACGCTATGACAAAAGAGATTACTTGTTGATAATCTCTTCAAAGCAAGACGCAGAACTCATCATCGTGCTCTAAGACCAAAACGCAGAGGTCCTCCCCGTGTATCAACACCAAAACACGGAGGTCCTCTCCGTATGTCAACAGTAAAACGCTAGAGTCGGACCCGCGTTACAACATCAAAACGCGAGGGTCGAACCCACGTTACAATATCAAAACGCTGGGGTCGAACCCACGTTACAACATCAAAACGCTGGAGTCGGACCCGCGTTACAACATTAAAATGCTGGGGTCGGACCCGTGTTTTTCAACGCCCAGTGGGTACCAAACTCCGCGTCTCCAGTCTAAAATACGGAGTTAAGTTCCTGAACGCCAACGTGGGCGTTTGACTCGTTCAAGCAAGAGCTGAACGGTTGCAGGAACCATTTTTCCTCCATGATCTAAGGGATTTCTGTCCCACTTGAGAGCGGATTAAGGGGCGGTTACACCCCTCTCAACCCTATTATGGAGAGAATTAAGGGGGGCGATTACACCCCTTAATTCCTTATAAATAGGGGTAAACTTAACTGAGTTCAGGCTGGCATTTTTAGATCTGAGACTTGGTAGCAAAGGGGGAGATCTTGGAGCATCATAGATTGAGAGATCGGCATTCATCCTTTGGAGCATTCTTTGAAGCCTTCGGCCTTGGCTTGAGAACCGATTCTCGGTTTAAATCAACTCTTTTTCAAGAGTTTCCAACTCATTCAGAGTTATCAACTCGTCCAGAGTTTCAAACCTGCCATGCAAGTTCTCCACAACGTCAAATCGTGAGGAGAAGACATCGTTCCAGTGAAACAAAATGTCGGATCGTCAACATAGAGCAAATTCGACGCAAGCATTCGAAGGAGGCACTCCATCGCCACCGTGAAGAACCCAGTTTTAAACAAAGGGGGAGAATCAAATTCATTCTCCTCTCTTTTGTAATCAGGATCCAAATTGTAATCGATTGTGAGAGAATACAGAATCAATTTTTTTCATTTCTTTTACTGCAATTTTCCTACAAACAAAAGATGGTGACTCCGCTGGGGATTAGCTTCTCTGATGAAGAAGTGGTGGCACAATTCGATGTTCATCTCACTGGAACAACCGTCGAAACTCTCGTGGTAGAGTTTGATCAAGCCAAGTTTGAGGAGGCTATCTCCTTCGGATCCCTTAGCCCTAAGGCTATGCGCAAGATCCGTAAAGTCTTCAAGGAGACTAAAGCTCTGATTGTCACTCCTATGCCGAAAGAAGTCCTCTCCTTTAGCCAAGCTTGCTCGGATAGCCCCTCCTCCGATGGAGTGGGCTCAGCTTTAGCCAAACTCGCACCAAAGCGACGAGTATCGGGTCACAAAAAGCCCATCGCGAAGACCAACTCCGTCAACGCCGACGACATCATTGCAAAAGCCTTAAAACAGGCTAAGAAGAACGCTGCTCATCGAAGTAGAAGGTCTCAGCGACGGGCACAACTTCGAGAAAGTCGATCCTCCAACTAAAGCGAGCTTCACGTTCGTAAGCCTAAACGCAACACTGAGATCCGCGTTTATGAGCCCAAACATGAGCTTCGCGAGAACCAGACTGAACGTGGCCCTCAATGGCGCATTTTACAGCCAAAATGCGGACCTCAAGCATTCGTTGAACGCGGACTTCAACTTCTCGTTTCCCAGTCAAAACACGACCCTCGCATCGACAATGAAGAACGCGACCCTCATGTCGCCAAACCAAAACACGACCTTCGCGTCTCAGGTGCCAAACGCGACCCTCGCGTCCCAAGTGCCGAACATTACCCTCGCGTCCCAAGTGACAAACGCGACCTTCGCGTCTCAAGTGCCAAACGCGAGACCCCCGAATACTCTACGTAGCGCAACTAGATTGAGGGGCGGATATAAGAAGTTCATGGATTCAAGGCATCTCAACCAGATCCATGTTCACCAAGAGCTAGTCCTGTCCAATCATGGACTGGGGGTTCTAATTCAAAGCTCACAATCAGTGAGTAATTCTTGAGTCTTTACAACAGACTTGAGAGAGTTCATATCGAGAGAAAGATCGATACAACAAGTCATTCGTTCATTCCAACGTGAGCGACTGATTCCTACGATCCTCTTCGGATGTCAATGCTGCTCATATGCGCCCAAACCATTGGTGTTCTACCAATTTATGAACGTTGCTTTGCTCGACCAACGACGACGTTCTCACAGAAAGAAGTCTCCAGAGACCGAATATCCCGGGGTCACTATCAATGTGATCGGCAGAGGGAAAGCCTCAGGTCCTAGTTTCGATGATTCTGAGACAAGTCGTTCACCGACCATCAAAGAAATCACTAATGAGTTTGAAGGAGTCTACCAACGCACTCGGACGCGAACAGGAGCCATTCCCTCTGTCAACTATCGGAGATTAGCCAGAGAAACCAATTCTGATGATGAACACTCAGCCATTGCAGATCCTAATCATCAAGCCTTTTGTTGAATATGAGAGCTCCGCTTATATGACGGAAAACCATGAAGATCTCGCAAAGAGGCTTGATGAGCAAGAGGCCATGCTCAAATCTTAGCAGGAGGCCATCAATGAACTCCTGGCCCTGTTGACTCAACTCGTCGCAGACAAGGCCAAATTTCAAAAGACAGATTCGCCACTCAGGCAAGAATCTTCCCGAAGGGAAAGAACGTCTTCGTCCCGACCTCACACAAGCAAAGGGAAGGAAAAAATGGTTGATGACACGGCTTCTGACCAAGAAGCCCACAACCTCGAATCTTCCTCCGATGAAGGAAGAGAAGCTAAGAATGAGCAAAATCCTCAATCGGCTAAAATCGAGGAATTGAAAGCCCGCCTAAATGTCATTGCTAACAGAAACGAGCTCCAAGATGAGGGAGTTACCAGGCCTTATCCTACCGAATGGGATGCAGCCCTTTATCCTCCAAAATTCGAGGTCCCGACGTTATAAACTTTTGACGGTACGGGATCACCGAACCAACATATCTATCATTTCAAGTCACAGACTGGGAATGTGATATCAAACGACGTCATACTGGCTCGATTGTTCATTGGCACCCTCAAGGGAGTTACCTTTGAATGGTTCAGGAAACTGCCTGTCGGATGTATCCAAAAGTGGGCAGATTTAGAGAGACTCTTCCTATCAAGATTCTTTGAAGAGGATACAGAAGTCTCCATCCATACTCCTCTCGCCACTAAGCAGAAGAAGAGGGGGTCCGTCAAAGCCTTCGTCAAGAGGTTCCGAACCATGGCTCTTCGGTGTTCGTCAGGTATGACACAGTCTACCTTAGTAGAGACCTGTCGACACAACTTGCAGACCGACCTCCTAGCCCGAATAGGAGTTGCAGAATGTTGTTCCTGGAGACAACTAATCTCTCAAGGCGAACAGGCTCAAAAGATCATTACCAGGATCAAAGCTGAAGAACAAAGTAGGCAGGATCAACCTGAGCAATCGGACCAAGCCCAATCTTCTCCTGAGCAATCGAACCACTTCCCAGTCAGAACCAGAAGATACTACGGCTACTGAAGCCAATCCTCTTCAGTAGGATGGCGGGTCTAACTGAAAGTACCCTAGAGGGGGGGTGAATAGGGTTATTGCTAATCTTATTAGATATTAATACCGATTAAGACTTATTAAAATTATATATCCTAACAACGATGATATTCAAATAGATATATGCAAGGATATATGAGAGGATAAATAAGAAGTAAACAAATAGTGGACGAAACAAGCAACCAAACACAATAATATGATCACGGAGTTCGGACCTTCCGTCCTACGTCTCCGCTCCCCACTCCCGGGGAGAACTCCACTATCAACACACCCGGTTTGGAAGTCGGAACTTCTCTACACACTCGGTTTTCTAGCTTACCGAAAACTCTTACAATGACTCACAATGTAACTACACTAACTACCACCTCAAGTGTTGGTCCTCACGTATCGACTCCCTCAAGTGCTCGGAATTATCACCTCTCACTAGGCAACCGACGCCACTCCTCTCGGTATTGACCCCGTCCTCATCACACACTCCTCTCGGTGTACAAGTGTATTACAAGTGATCTCTCGATATAAGGCTCAAATACAATAATCGTTCTCTACAAATGATGAGAACTCAATATAGCTCACACTCACTAAATCACACACCACCTCCTAACAAAGTATAGTATGAGATAATCTAAGCTTAATAAGAGTGTGTGTGAAAAGTGAAAAACAATGGAAATCTAAATCAATTTAATATAGCACGATATGAATATGAAATTGACAATCAATAAGCTATAAGAAAGAGTTTAGATAAACTTCTCTGAGAACACAAAGAACTGAAGAAACTGTGATGAGGAAGATGAATTCCTCAGTTGAAAATGAAAGCTTCTTCTTTGTGTAAAAACTTCTCTCTTTAAAACAAAACTTGAAATAAGGCTTAAACACTTCTTAAACACTTGTAAACTTGTTTAAGCAAATCTCTTCAATTCATCTAAGAGTAAAATGCCAGGGAGTATTTATAACAACCCAAAACATCAGTAAAAGCCCAAGTAAAAAGACCAAAAACCCATTAGAAAACAAAACAACAAACTAGCCGTTACAGTGTTATGAGTCGACTCGTACTTTTTATGGGTCGACTCATAATTGACCGTTATAGGCTGAAAATCAGCTCATGGGTCGACTCATAATATTTATGAGTCAACTCATCCTTCATGAGTCGACTCATAAAGTCATGGGTCGACTCATCAGAATCAAAACACAGAAACCAGCGCAGTTCTTGAGTCGACTTATGCCAGGCATGAGTCGACTCAACCTGTCGGGTCGACTCATGAACTTTATGAGTCGACTCAGCAGAATAAAAAAGAGAACTACGCAGCAGTTTGTGAGTCGACTCATTACTGGTTATGAGTCGACTCATAAACCTGCACACATAAAAATTGAGGTTTTGAGTCCTTTAAAAAAATATCAAATGAAGTCTAAAAAATATGAAACTTTAGGAAAAGTTTATAAATATGACATTTAACATGTTGGAAGAAGAATATTCCAATTTGCATTTATCATTTGTGAAAATCACTGTAATTTGTAAAAACACCAAAATACGTGTTTACGAGAACATATGATATTTTATTTTTGATCTAAACAAGTTTTGAAAGCTTATGAAATATTTGTATGGACATAACGAAAGATATTTATTATGTATATATGGTTTAAAATATATTATCATAGACTTTGCATAAAAGTACCTATGTTTTGAGAAAAGTACAAATATGTGTGTGTGAAAATTGAGCTTAAAGACTTGACACACAAATATAATCCTGTACTCAAGAAAGATTCTTCTGAAGCTTGGACTTGATTTGATGGACTTGTTATGCATGGCTTCAATATATCGGTTTAGCTCAAATTCTTGAATATACCTGTATGAACTAAACAATACAAAGCAAAATACTAATACCAAAATTAGTCATAAATTGTTTGTTAAATCATTATCAAAACAAGATGATCCAACAATCTCCCCCTTTTTGATGATGACAAACAATTTATCAATATGCATAAGAAATCAATAAACCAATATAAATGAGAATTATATACTACAACTTTCTCCCCCTTTGGCAACATCAAAAGAGGGGCAAAGGAGAGACATAATCTATGCTCCCCCTACATGTGAGCACATGGAAAAAAATAATAAAAGAGGATTCCCCCCCTACATAGAAGCATAGATTAGAATGATTATAAGCTGTGCTCCCCCAACAGATATGCATAGGAGGAAACAAGTAAACTATCATATGAACATCTCAGAGAGACATAATCATATAAAGCTTAATAACATATAAACATAAGCTTGCCAGAGCTCAAAAGAACAAGAGTTATTAAGACATTACATATCGAGTTTAGCACAGTAACAAATCATAAAACAAGTTATCATTGCTAAGACTTTAAAGCAAGTCAGCACACCAACATAAACATTTGCCAATACATCAAAGCCAAAACACAAGTAGCCAAAATAATAAGATAAGTCATTTTGTTTCAAATGTTTGATGGCCCCGGACCCGAGGAAGGATGAAGTTGATTCAAAAGGGTGACGAGCTCATCAAATCTCCCATGGATAGAAGCCAACATAACATCTTTGTCACTCCTAAGAGACGCTATCTCCTTCTTCATCTCCACTTGATTTTTCTCAACCTCGCTAAGCCTCATGCTAATATCAAGTTGAGTGTCCTCAATCCTCTCAAATCTCACTTGGTCATTATGATAGTATTCAGTAATCTGATTGGATAGGTCCTCTATATCGGTAGGAGTGTCTGAATCTGAGGAAGACTTATGGAACTCAAAAGGAGGATCATGCACAGGAGATTGAGGAGGATTTCTACGAGGAGGCTGATCATTCATAGCTATCAGTGTGGCAGGAATTTTCATGCGGTTAAGAGCAGTGATATCGAAAAAAGGTAGGATCTTAGAAGGAGTTTCATCAGAAAGATCAACATTAAAATACCTGAATATTTTAGTGAGGAAACCCCCGAAAGGAAGAAAGGTGGTTGGACCATGGGTTAAGATATCAAAAATGGCATCCCCCCATCTAACATTGACATTGCCCAAGATGGCATATATACCCCTAGTGAGGTCCTGAGAGTAATGGCTGTAGCCCCCAGATTTAGGAATCAAATTATATGAAATGATGCGGCCAACTAAATTGGCCAAATCAGAAATATTTTTGGCATGAAGAGGTAGGCTTTCGTCAGGAATGGTCATAAGCGATTCAACACCAGGGTCATCATATGAGACATCCGTGAGAAGTGTGTCACCACGTGGAATGCCAATGATCTCAGATAACCGTTCGGCATTGAACCGAATGTGACGATCCTTAACAACTGAAGTAATGAAATGTGGTCTATTTTCAGGGGAAAAAGAGACAAGATTTGCATAAAATAGACGCACAAGATGGGGATAAAGCTTTTCAGCATGCTGACTGGAAATTAATTCAGTAAGTTTGACAGCAGAGAAATATTGTTCTAAAAGGAAGTGGCCAAAATCATCAAACTTGACATATCTACCAGGGAATAGTTTCAGTTGGCACAAAGCATGATATTTTTCAATGAGAGCAGTACTAGTGAGATATTGTTCATAATGTGCATTACTCCGCTCAGGGGGAGACGATGCACGATCATGAGACAACGGGGCTTTGCCCTTGGATGATCTAGGTCTTTTGGTAGAGGTGGAAGCCATAATAAAACCCTAGAATTCCTAGAAGAGTAAAAAGGAAGAGAAGGGGATTATACCAGCTGAGGAGGACGGAGACAGCTGGAGGAAGATGATGAGTCGACCGATTGCATGGATCGACTGGGAAGAGGAAGCGACTGAAGAGCGAAGGAATCGATTTGGCTAGATGATCGAAGGAAGTAGATGGTTAGGTTTATGACATTGGATTGACGGTCCAGATTAGATGAGAGTATGAAAGAGAGGTCAGGATAGAGGAGGTGAGTCGGGTCGGGTCCAAAACAACAAAAGAAACCGAAGACAAAACGAGTCAAAAAAAAAAAGAACTGAAAGCACAATGAGTCGACTTGCAGTCGACTTAAGATCAAGAAACCAAGTTTTGCAAAAATTAAATTTTGGTAAAATGAGAGATGATCTTTGAAGTAAAAGTTCACATATTAAT
>BQKN01066706.1:854000-867889 GCA_022839385.1 Asparagus kiusianus | reverse complement strand
TATATATATATATATATAATAAAGGAAATTATTCAAAAAATAATTAAAAATAATAATAATTGTGAAATAAATTAAATAATTATGTGAAAATTATCTACACATCAAAACGTACCAGTTATAGTATTACAATCGATAATACGCAACAGTAGAAATAATGTAAGAAATTACACAATTAAACAATAATAATTAATAAAAAATATAATTACTTATATTTAAAATCAAATAACTATGGAATAATCTTCTACGCGATAAAATGTACCAGTTGTGCTAATACGATAGATAATACGCAATAGTAGAAATAATATAACAAATTATATAAATAATACGTAATTAATAATATAACGTATTATACATAATAATAATAATACAATATATTATTTAAAATGATATGTAATAGTATCGATAACACAATGGATAAATTCTAAAAATTTTTACTGCACTAAATAAAGTTATAAATATCTAAATTATTTAAATAAATATAAAACTTGGACTTTAAATCATAGAAAATTATAGAAAATCGAGAAAATATAAATACTCCTTTAAAAATAAAATTTAAATATTTTAAAATACCAAAAAATTGTTTTAACTAATATAAAAAATTTACGATCATCACAGACAGTTCTGCACTTTCCTTGCTAGCTACAACTGCAAGGGTGTCACTCACATGTGAAGTTAGGTAGAGAGTGTCAGTTTTGTTATCGCGGGCAACCACCATAGTATCGTTGAAAATCTTCCATGAATCCCTAGTAAATATCAAAACATAGTCTTCTGTTCCAAGCTAGCCAACTGAAACGAGATTCCTCTTCAGCTTTGGTACATGTCTGATATTCTTAAGACACCACTTAGAGCCATTCATCTGTATCTGCGCATCACCTCTTCCCACAATACTGCAAGGCTTGTTGTCCACCAAGTATATTTTTCTAAAGTCCCCTGCTACATAGTTCTGAAAAAACTTCCTATTAGCAGTAGCGTGGAATGAGGCTCCCGAATCAATAACCCATGATTCGGTGTTACTGTCCATAGCAAGGGTCAATGCATCTTGTACGATATGAGCTTTTTACTCATTCGCATCCTTCTTTGACGCTTTGCAAACTGAAGACATATGGCCCTCCTGACCACAGTTCCAACATTTCCCTTTGATAGGCATAACCTTCAAGTTCGACCTCTTCTTCTTTAACTTCGATCGATTCCTATTTTGGTTACCCTTCTTCTCGATTTGGCCTCTCTGCTCGAGATTTAGGGATGAATCTGAACCTTTTGATTTGGACGATTTTCTTCTAACCTCCTCAGGTATAATCAAACTAACAACCTCGCTCAGCTTTAACTTCTCCTTTTTTACTGAGTTGCTAATTGCGATCACGCAACATGTCCAACTATCTGACAACTATGATAGTTTCAATAGGGCTTGCACTTCATCATCAAACGTGATGGCGACTGAGATGAGTTGATCAACAATCGTGTTGAACTCGCTAAGATGCAATGTGAAGGAAAATCATTCTGCCATCTTGAGGTTGAAGAGCGTCTTGACGAGATGAACCTTGTTTGTGGCTGATGGTTGCTCGTTCATCTTTGGGAGCATTTCTATAAGCCCCACCGTCGTCTTCTCCTTCAATATATTATAGGTGACTGATTTTACGAGGGACAATCGGATCTGCCCTAGAGCCTTTCGATCCAATATTTTCCAGTCCTCGTCGGTCTCCTCCTTCTTCTTTCCCTTTGCTTTTCCCATCAATTGACGGTAAAGATCCTTCTGGTACAGATAGTCCTCCATTTGCGACTTCCAGTAGACGAAGGTTGATCCGTCAAACTTCTCAATCTTCGATTTGCTTTCCTCTGCCATCTTTCACACAAATCTTTCAAACAAAGTTCTGATACCAGTTGTTGGAGTTGAAACAACGACAACCCGTACCCTCCGGATCTTGTGTCGAAAGAATAGTAAGCAAGAAATCACATCAAAATAAAAAAACTTGCAGGAAAGAATAAATAAAGAAGAGAGAACACCAGATTTAACGAGGTTCGACAAACGTGCCTACGTCATCGAGAGACACACCAGAAATTCTTTGATTATTGATGAAGATTACAATGCCTGCAAACGACTATATCTTTCTCTAAGATATCCGATCTAAAGTGTTGGATTTTCTCTAAAAATCGCTACTGAAAATCAGAAATAGCAGTAGGAAAGACGTAACCGTCACATCCCTATTTATAGGGAAACCCTAAAAACGAAACAGAATAGGAATCTGTTTTCTGCGAAGTTCCCCTGAACTGCGAAGTTCGCCTGAACTGCGAAGTTCGCCTGCTTCGCCTGAGCTGAAGTTCGCCTACTTCGCCTGAACTTAAGTTCGCATGTTTCGCCTGAACTGAAGTTCATCTGCTTCGCCTGATTTCCAGACTTAATTTTTTTTTTGTGTATATGCTTGTGCAAAGGTTTGGGTCTACACCCCAAAACCAACATTATGAAGGTTGCATTACAAGTCATTTATTTATGACTGTTTTAAGAAAATAATCTAACAACATTGAAGGTTAGTTGACGAGAACCCAATGTCACACTTCGAATGCTCCTTGTCAGCTTTGTGCCCAATGCGTTCATGATCCTACAATCTAAATTAAAATCAACTATTATGCTAAATCGTTATGCCATTGTAATTGGCGTTCTACGGACTTGGCATTGCCATCCTACCACAACTATTAAAATGGCCTAATTAGCAGAGCCATCCAATCATGGGTTGCCACCTGTCACCTCACAGTTGGTTCACTAATACACCACACATGGAATCACTCACTTCCGAACCACATATTAAAAGGTTCTTCCAAAGAAATATTTGGCATGGATTTCCATATTTGAAATTTATATACCACTCTCTATATTCAATAAGTTGAGATAGACTATCTACAAGTCATTAATATGAGCGTCAGAGGAGCTTTTGACGAAATCCGACCCTCAACTACACGAACATCTTGTTCGCTAACATATCCACGTTCTACAAATTGGATCTTAGCATGTGGCTCGGCCCCTATGTGGCAACCATATATGTACATTTCTCACATTAGCAAAATTATTCTTATCTTTAAAATAAAATTTTTTCTATATATTTTATTGCAGTTTTTTACCTTGCTTTTTTTATTTTGAGGCAATTAGCACTTGTTTTGATTGTAGCTCGTTTTGTTAATTGAAGTGTAAGTCATATCAAGTATCCCCTAATACTAGTGGTGATATAGAGGATTAAATACTCCAGATTCTCACGAAGATCCTCTTCATTTAAAGATCCCTAGATCGAATCTTCTCAGCCAAGCGTCCACTTCCTAAAATGGCGAATATGTCCAGATTCCTCAAAACACAACAATTTAACGGATTAAAAAAATATCCTAGTGAGATTAGATTACATCTTATCAACATTCTGTAATCTAATCTGATTCTAATTAATAAATCATTTTAAAATTCAAAAAACCCAAATAAATAATCAAACACGAATAACAGACTTATTAGAGCCATTACTCCCGGGGGGTAAGGTGAGGTATCTCTCTCCTATTACATAATGAGCTGATCATCATTAATGATGGCCAACTTATTATGCAATAGAAGGGGAATACCTTATCTGTCTCCTCTGTTGGTCCCATATTTTGGATCATTGAGGAATTTTTCTTTAATTTATATCCATATACAAAGATTTCCAACAAATTTAATTTATATCCATATACAAAGATTTCCAACAAATCCAAGGGAAATCTGTAATCATCCATCCTATGCCAAGGAAAAAAATAAAGAGACGTGAACAACAGTTGTTATCAGACTTAGAGCCACTACACTTTTAATTTATACCCATATACCAAGATTTCCAACAAATCCAAGGGTAAATCTGTAATCATGCATCCTATGCCACCAAAAATATAAAGAGACGTGAGCAACAGTGCTTATCACTATCAAACTCAAACGCGAACTCGACTCAATCTCCAGGAAAAAAGAATAAGAAAAAAGAATCATGGCATCTGACGACGACTACGACACTGAGCTCCGGCGCATGTCTCGGCTCTCGATCGAGACCTCCGACGGCGACGAAGCAGACGCCGAGATGTCCGACGAGGAAAACTACCCACCAACCAAAAAGAACTCCGGCGACGATGGCGATGACGATGAGTGTTTTGTGCTGGAAGGCGCGGAGGCGTTGGGCAGGGACGGGCCGGTGACGGATACGGGCCGGGCCCGGAGAAAGAGATGGGTTGAGAAGAAATGGAAAATGAAGAGGTCCGACTCCAATACGGAGCAGTGTAGGGTCCTTGTAAGGCCCAGAGGCCCAGATTCTGAGTCCATTTACATGGACTTGGATGAGGTTAAGGCCTGTAGAGAATTGGGCCTTGAGCTGCCCTCTGATTGGACGGTGGAGATTCCTCGTGGATTCTCGGGGGTTGATACCACCAGTGGTGCGGATTCTCCTGTTGCTAGTTGGAGAATATCTAGCCCTGGTGAGAATCTTATTATTTTTTATTAATTTATTTTGTTTTTTTTTTAATTTTTGAGAAAGTGTTTGATGAATGTTTTTGATTTTTTTTTATTTTTTATTTTGCAGGGGATGATCCTAGAGATGTGAAGGCAAGGCTGAAGATGTGGGCCCAGGCGGTGGCCCTCGCGTCAGCTTCGAGTCTCAGCGGATGATCGGACTGATGACCTGAGATGGAATGGTGAAAGTTCTGTAGTTACTTTTTTTCTTTTCAGTTTTTTTTTTTTTAATTTTGTTTGGAGTAATGGTAATCAAACTACTGGTGCATCTTTATTCTCCGATTGGTGGAAAAAGAGACGGTACGGTACACCAATCAGCTGTATAGGCCTTAACCTCATCCGAATCCACGTGGCATGCTCTTTTGTTACTCGGAGGGATCTTATTTCAAGCTTTTGGAAGGCGTATGTAATCTTTTTTATGTAAATATTTTCTTGGATTAGGAGAGAGCGTAGTGTTTGATCAGAGCACTGGCCTTTTTTTTTTGTCCCGGTTGAGAACTTTTTTGTATAGAAGAATCCTGGTAAAGGTTTGCAATTGTACCTTTTTATTGATTTATTAAATGTGAATTTAGGTAGTTGGAGGAATTTGACAGGCCTAGTGTTAATTGTGAAGACTGAAGAAAAAGAACAAGAAGCACTTACAAGGTGAAAAAAGAGATCCTGGATATCCAATGAGCCCCATTATATTATCTCACATCAACTTTAGTCTTCAATATGTGTCACATAATGTTGTTCTTTTTGCCCCCTTTTCTTCTTTAATGCATGAGGAATGTTGGTCCCCGACAAAATCTATTTTCGTTAAAAAGAGTAGATTCTACTCGATCGAAATGATCTTTTGATCAATCCAGATACCCTCTCGACTCTGAAACATGAGAATCTTGAATTTTTGTGCAAAATCAGAAAACCTGCATAGCATATGGTTTGCTGAAGAATTTGGAATGTTTTCTGTCCATAGCAGCATAACATTTCATCGGATTCTTAACACGAGATGTAGAATGAATGAGGCATTCATATATTTCTTGATTTAGTCTATAAAGCCATACAAAAATGATAGAATATGTTGCTGTTTACATATTATCTATTGTAACAAGCTCCTCATAATTTCTATATCGTTATCCTGATCGTACCCATGAAAGAATTGCCTACTCAATAATTGCGGAGCACTGTCGGCATCCAAATATTGCGGTATGGAGAAACTTCAATTATCTCTGTTTGTTATATTGATTTTGACCTTCATATATGAATATACTACTTCAATTTACTTCACTGGAGAAGTAACTGAAGGAATGAATTTAGTTCCCGCTTTTGAATACAAGATTGCGGCAGGTCCTGTCACAAGGATATGGGCAGTCTATAGCCTTTACTTCAGCCCGATCAAAGTACCAGTCACCTATGGCCTTTGCAATTCCCTGCAAATCGACATAAAACTCAATGATGAGTTGACCAATAATCGATCGTAATGAGAAATTACAAGCAGGAAGAACGATTGAGTATGTTAGTGATTCTCAGCAAACGAATGTTTTCTTTCAAGGTAACAAATATGGTATATATTGGTCTTATCAGAATAAGCACTCGTCAAGTAGTGTCATCACCATTTACATTTGGATGTTTAACGCTGCTATCAAACCTAAGCCTTCAAGGTTTTATATTGGGTTAGTTGGGGTTAGACCCGCTGTATCTCTATTGCAGCAGATAGAGCCCCTTATGATTTCAATAGGGGAGCACATCCGCAAAAATAGAACTACACGAGGTCCATCCGCAAATGGGGATAGGACAGATGGTCTATCCACAATTAACCCTTCTTTGCAATAAGAAGCCATAGTGAATCTTATGACTAGGATTAACCACTTATCTTAGAACTCTCACAATCTTCCTACATATGACCTAATCAACCTGTACTGCAACTCATTCTGCAATGATATATTCCTAGATTTGGTATCAGCCTGAAATTTATGAAAGAACTTGTTTCTTCAGTTGCTTGTTATGGCTGTAGACAAGTTGTACTTTGGTTGCGTCATTTTTATTGGAGGAAAAAACAGATTGTAATATATGGTTCATTGCATACTAGGAATCATGAAACACCTCGATTGGAGACAACAGCAATTATTAATTTCTTGGTGGACTAGTGCTCTATTTTGATGATGACAAATTCATTCACAAAAATGTGCATGAAAATAGATTGTGGAATACATATAGACAATAGGAGGTGATTGATATTAAGCTCTGAAAACACCGAATGGAAATAATTTTATGCGTAACAAAGACGTTTGGATTTCAAGAATCTAGTACAAGATCGCATCAAATAAAGCAATATGCAAATATAGCTGCTTAACACTATGGTTTTAATAACAGACTTAACTCCACAAGAACACTTATTGAGCTCCTAAGCACGAAAGGAAGAATAGTTTTGAGGAAGAACTCTTAGTGACATAACAAGCATCAATTTAGTTGATTAAATCAATTTAGTTGATTATGCTCGAATTTGGCCGTACCTTGTTCCCAATTTGGGGACCATTATTTGCATACCATGTGTCCTGCCTCTCCATTTGGCAATGGGCAAAGCATGAATTAATAAATAAACCATTTTGCCTGGATCTGGAGAAGCCTTTTACATCATTAAGCATCTGATTTCGAAATCCTGAAGTTAAAAAAGGCAAATGTGAATGTATATAACCATACATGTTTCGAGCGGATTTTTTTTTTGGAGAAAAGTCATCATAAAAAATGAGAGAGAATTACGTTGCAAAAACCGGATTTGATCTGCATTGCACTTTGCATAGTTAAATTTACAGTCCTTCCAATAGCCATGAGGATCAGCTTTGTTGGGAGCTAAGCTTTGCTGGAGCTGAAATGAGAGAGACATGGAACATACTTAAATGTTTTCAACCTTCTAGTAATCATCTATGGAGATAAATTTTGAGGACATAAAAGAGAAATATAGAAATATTCATACTATAATCAGAATCAGAGAATTAACTCAACCACCAAGTCCATAGTAAAATCTACAAATTGAAACTCAGGTCTCTAATACACCACTTGTACACTTTAAGGATAAAAATATACCTGCCATACATCATATGCTGTATTCAGAATAAACATTGGGGTCTGAATATTTGGCACCACATTCTGTGGAAAGAAGCACTGCAAAAAGGGTGGGAAAAAAAAGGTAAGCAGTCAGTCCTCCAAGTTCGTTTACAGTTTATCATTAATCTATTTCTGTGGAAATAGTAGAATACCGAAGTTCCATCCATCCGAGAAGTGCATGTCCTTGGCAAGTTCTTTGCTGATCCCTTCATTTTCATGTGATTAGGAAACAGAAAAACATTCAGAATAAAGTACTAATTTCCTGAGTACGAAATAACAGCTTAAAGACCTTAAACATTTAGTTATACACAAATTCCTCCAGTCTGGGTGCAATCTGCACCTTACTACAAATGTACAAACAACTACATCTATTTACACCACACATGAATCCATAGGAACATATACGTGAAAAAGTTACCTGCAAAGTCACTACACCTTCAAAGAAAGATCGTATTGTCCTCCCACCAGCTACATCAACCCTACAGAAGTACAAGTAAAAATAATACATTCAGATTATATCATAGATGTTAACTAGATTGATTGCACAATTAGCCAAAAAAATGTGCTAAGAAATATTAAAGGTGTGAATCATACGCATCGAGAAAGAGCCCAGCATCAGCGAGGCACTTGACTTTTGTTCTTCTTGGGAACAATGCCCTAAACTCGTCACAGTGTTGCATAGATGCTATACCTCCAGCAGAGCACCCAGCAAGAAGTGCCTGCAACATTACCAAGGCAAATAAATACGGGAAATTTGTAAACAGTAGTTTAATATGCATAGCAAAGATAGAGAAATACCTGATTAGCATGTCGCATTCCCTTCGACATTAAATCTTGCATAGCAACTTCATAGATACGTTGGCCACGGAAAAAGAGACCTACTTGCTAGAGATATGGGCAAAGTAATTCAGCAGTATGCTACAAGAAAATCTCTGGAAAAAAAGAGAACTAAACCACCCTTGGTAATAAAGTAACTTAAAAGAAAGTGGATAATGCTAGGCTAAGCAGCTAATCCAGATAACAATGTCTAATCGTGTAGAACCTAAAGAACTAAAAAATCAGGATACAAATTTTATCAGATTGTTCAAAGTTAAAAAACAAGATAATTCAACAGAACAAATTTAGATTCTCATCGGTTGTTTTATTAGCATAACAATTTTCTTAATCAGGCATCCAAAAAAAAAAAAAAGGGGGGGGGGGGGGGGGGGAGAAGCTGGAAATGCTTCGCGATGATGGCCATGTCCAGTGTCCACTAATAGTATGTTGCTCTTGACAGAAAAAATTCGAACGGTTGCTAGTTTGTGTATCTTGTGTGACATCATCTTTTAGGAGGATGTCTTTAAGTTATAATAGCAGCGATGATTTTTGCATGATGGTCTTAAAATCTGGTAATTAACAAATGATAAACTGATTCTCTTTTGTAATTTGTTGTTGATCCCCCACTATAATATGCGGATATTTTTTTCTTTATCATAATAGTACCAAACGTATGCCAATGTTTTGATAAAATGCTACTTTACAAAATGCAGGATCAAATGGTCAAACAAAACTGGAACGAAGGATAGTTGCTTTATGTAAATATTCAGTTTCTGGAGAAGTGGAGGTATCCAACTTGTAGCACAATTCCATGAATGCATCAACTTGATATTATTCCCAAATGCACAAAATGCTTTCACTACATATATATCCAATTTGCAATAGCATAAATCAATGGTGTCTAAAACAGTTTCCAAGAATGAGATTTCGGTTGCTTTATAATATATCAAATGGCAGTGAGAATGTTATCTGTCATGAATCATGGCGAATATCAAATATTTTCTTTTTTCAAATATCATTAATGAAATGGATGAATACTATGAGTTCTACTTAATTATAATGAATTCTCAAGACATCACAGATCGAGCAATATCAGTAAATTGACAGTCATACAGACCCTATCGTAGCCTTCCCCAGTGAATGACGCACCATCACAATAGCGAACCTTGACTCTGTTCCAATTATAGAAGTCTGCAAGAATTATAAAACCAGTTACAATGAAAATAACTTCTAAAGGATTTTTTTAGAAACTAGATGAATAATTCAAAACATAATGAAGGGTTCAGCATGAGTATACCAGGATTCTCTTCACGTTTGTCACTCATTATTCCAGTGAATGGAATCTCCTTCTCCATATAGTAGGATGAACCACGACGTGATTTCTTTCGGTAAATACATGTTCTTAGGTTATTGCACCAGCCTCCTCCCTATGACATTATAACACGAGTTTCAAAACAGAAATATGCTTTTGGACTATTCTAATAACTTATATTTAATGTTATAATGTAGTGTCTACAGACCTCTAAATTAACGAGCCAATTATTTGCTCCTGACCCAAATCCATGATGAATGTGGTAACCAGGTGGGCTACCATCCATACATACTGCATCAAGAAATATTGATAAGATACAAGCAAAATTTCTAGTCCCAAATGCCTCGAAACATGAAATCAAATTAAAATTACATTGAAATCAGAACGTGAGAAAACAGTGAAAATTTGTCTAGGATATAAATGGATAGAAACAGGCTTTCTAAGGCTTACGGCACAGTAACACATGAATACAAACGCAAATAATACAGAAACTGGCTTCTCCAAAAGGAAAAATTTCCTGGGTTACTCGTCTCTAATTGGCTGAGCAAAAAAGTTTCCAGACTAAAATAACAATATGTCCGATCGAAATTTGAAGCACTCAATTGCAATCAAACAAAATAAAACAGTAGATTTTTGTAAGAGAAACCAAAAGAGAAGGTTAGGAGAACAATATCATCATGCCCAAAATGAGGAAGAAACAAAAGGAATTCCTCCATGTACCCAACCATACAACATTACCTAAAAAGCAATCCCATGAGCCCAAATAAAAATAACAAAAATATTAAAATTTACAAAATCAAACTATAGATACCAAGCCAAAAATAAAACAGCAAGCCCTCATCTAATTAAAAAACCACGATGAAAAAGCAATGCCATAACTAAACCATTACAAAATCTGAATCGCAATGATTCTAGCAATCAAAACCACATCTACAGTCATTTAAAAAATTATAAAATTGATAGAACCATACCAGCTCCTTTAGAAGTAGCATAGGGGATGAGGGTCAGACCCACAAGCAAAGGTTTGCTCCCAAACCCATTAGTCTCATAACCAGACTCAGTCACATTCCACTCTCCAAGCTCAAACCCATGAACAAATCTCCCCAGACTCAGAGAAACCAACCCAATAACCCAAAAAAACTTCATGGGTTCTCTAAAAAAATGGGTCAAGAACAAACCCAAGAGACCCAAATCTGTTATATACAACAGAAGAAAGGGAAGATTCAGGGGAATTGACCCAATGGGTATTAATAGCTGGAGGCTGAGAAATCAATGTGGGTTGGGTTTTTGTTTGTCTTGTTGCTTTTTTCCCCTCTTTTCAATGGGAGGCTTTTTTTGTTATTTTGTTTGAAAATGAAACGCTTTGGCTTATTACAGTTTTCAGTGTGAATAATTGCATGATTTTTTATTAGATTTTTACCTTTTTAATTTTGGCCTTGTTTCCCGCTTTGGTTGTTACTGATTTTGATTATGATTTGATTTGCGCTCCTGTTCAAAGAATCCAGCTGAAGATTTTCTCTAAAAGCTGTTTCATTATAATTTTTTTTAATTAAAATATTTGAGGCTAAATACCCATATTGGTATTTTAATTCCACCCTAATTTCCAACAAAGTATTTTAAATAGGCAAACTCGCTTTAAGACATTTTAATTGATCCAACTAATCAATAAGGCATGTTTTCTCGTCGGCGGGCAAATTTCCGACGAGATCTCGTCACGTGCATGGCACGTGATGTCTCAAAACTCATTTTTAGCAGCGGCGACGGCAACAATCCCGTCATATTCAGCCCAAAATAGGATAAAATAACGGTTATAACGCCGACTGAGATCGCTAACCCCATCGAATCGGCTGAATATGACAAGATTGTTGTCGTCGCCGCTGCTAAAAACGAGTTTTGAGACATCATGTGTCATGCACGTGACGAGATCTCGCCGGAAATTTGTCCGCCGACGAGAAATCATGCCTTATTGGTTAGTTGGATCAATTAAAATGTCTTAAAGCGTGTTTGTCTATTTAAAATACCTTGTTGGTTATTGGGATGGAATTAAAATATCAATATGGGTATTTAGCCAAATATTTGATATCATTTTAAATTGTTAATTAATTAGTATTTATTTTGTACGTTACTCTTGGTATTAGTATAACAAATGATGGTATCTTGAGGTTTGTACCACATGCGTGCCCTCTCTGCTAATCCTCTGGATTGAGATCTTGGTTCGCTAATTAGTTAATTAATTAATTAATTAATTAACTTTCGACAAGAGTCATAGTCCAGTTTGTTACAACTCAATCTCCTTTTTATTCTGAGTTTTTGATAAGTTTTTAAAAAAGAATAATCTTAATATGAGATGGTGGAGCCCCTGATCTATAAAGGTTTTAATGAAATTTATGAGAGGCAATAGTATACACATTTATTTTTACTAGTATAATACACGTGCTTTTTGCACTTGAACATACTATTTTTTTATTTTGAATTTTTTTTGAGTGCAAAATTATGATGTGACTTTTGTAATAATATAAATTCTTATAATAATAAATAAAGTTCTGTGTAAGGAATTGTAGGAGTATGTTTTATATTTTGGATACTTTTTATAATTTAATCATAATTTATTTAGCTATTTATAACAAATTAAATAAGTATTTAATATTATAATATATAATTATAAATTTTTTAACTATAACATAGTATAAATATAATATAAGTATATGATATTTATAACTATTCTTATTTATAATTTTATACGTATATATATATTAAGGTATTTAACAATAGTGTAAGTAGTAGTTAGGTTTTAATATTAAAATAATTATATTATTTTACTATTAAATATTGACACAATTTTACTGTATTATTTATTTAATATTTTAATTTTTAAAGAATGTTTAATAGTGTAGTATTTATTTATATTAGTATATTATTATAGTGTATAAATAGTCATTTAACCATTTAATAATATATTATTTAGTAAATTATTCATAGTCATTTTATAAAATATTTATTACACTGATTATTTTATACTATTCTATTATGATTAACAACTATTTATATACATTATAATATATTTATAAATTTTCTTATAATCATAAAGTATTTATATTAATTACATTTTAGTGAATGCCTAAACATGTGGGAAAGTGAGTTAGGTCCATAATTAATAAGATGTTTTGGATAATTAGTTGAAGTTTAATTATAATGAATATTATAATTGTAAGCTATCAAAAGAGCAATATGGAGGAACTTGGTGTGTGTGTGGATAGATAGAAAAGCGATAGGGTGAGATGGTGAGATAGTTTGCTTAACGTGAGATAGTAATTCTACATCGTTAGATTCAAATTAATAGTTAGATTTAATTAAGCTAATATGTTAATTAATTAAAAATACGGGCCCCCCACATTTATTTGATTTCCCTGTCATAACTTCTTTAAGATTTCCCATTTCCTCCGTTCCGTCTCCTCTCTTTCTTATTTGGGTTTGGGCCAGAGTTAGGGCTAGGGTTTGAATTTGGTTAGGGTTAGTGAGTTCAGGTTCAGGTTCGTGTTCGGGTTCGTGTTCGGGTTAGGTTCGAGTTTGGGTCAGGTTAGGGCTCGGGTTAGGATTAGGGTTAGTGGGTTCAGGTTCAGATTAGGGTTCAAGTTCGGGTTCAGGTTTGGGTTTAGGTTAGGCTCGAGGTAGGGTTATGGTTAGTGAATTTGGGTTTTGGTTCGGTTTAGTGTTCGAGTTAAGGTTAGGGCAAGAGAAGATTTGGCAGGAAAGTTAAATAAATGTGGGGCCACCTATCTTTAATTAGTTAACCTATTAGTTTAAATCTAACCATTAATTAAACCTAGTGGTGTAGAATGGTCATCTCACGTTAGACAAACCATCTCACCGTATCACTTATATATATATATGTAAATCTATGTATCTCTCTGTATGAGTTTTTGTTTTTTTGTTTGTGTTTGTGGTAGGGTTATGGTTTGTGCTTATGTCAACTTAAGTGGATAGGAATGAGTCATCCACCAACTTTTTTATCCGTTGATAATGCATTGGGATCTGTGATAGATATGAAGAATCTTTTAAGATTTGTGCATTTTTTGATGGCATAAATCTTGAGACAAGATGAGTGGATAAAAAGTTTAGTGAACAATGCCTGGTATCCACTTAAGTGGATAAGAGTTTTACTTTCTCTCTCTCTCTCTCTCT
>BQKN01066706.1:839447-853600 GCA_022839385.1 Asparagus kiusianus | reverse complement strand
ACCATACAAGAATTCCTAATACTAATTTTGTACCATCACTACCAAATTTTTTGTGTATTTTTTTATATAAACATATATAAACAAAATAGTGATACCCACAGTGACTCATCATTTGTTCGTTACAGTTTTTAAGAAAAAAAACTCTACATATTTGGTAGTGATGGTACAAAATTAGTATTAGGAATTCTTGTATGGTTAGCATTTTCCATTTTTTGGTAGCATTTGTGTACACATTTAAGACTTCAGGCCATTCATAGATGTCCCCTGCCAAATTTTAGTAAATTATGTTCATTACTTTCTACGTTCTATACTAAAGTTTACCATCATGAGAATAATTCTTTTTGAAGGATATTGTTGTTGAGGAATAAGTGTAAGGAAAGAAAAGGAAGAGAGCGACTTAACTTAGGCATTGCTACCTTCCTTTACTTTGAAGGTTGATCCACAACATGTTAATATTCTAATTAAGAAAAATACATTTTTGTCTAAAATTTGTAAATATTATGGAGACTTTTGATAAGACTTTTGTTTCCATGCATCTTAAAAGTTCTTTCTTATCCAATAGTCTTTAAAAAATGCAGTGATCGAAAATATACAAATACATCAAATTAAACAAGTGATTCCAAACTTATCTTACACTACTCTTTTCCAAACTAATTAATCTTACAACAAAGATAGAAAAGTGTGGGGTCATTTGATAAGTCATCAATTCTGGATAAAAAATGAAGAAGATGGTCTCCGAAATTTCTCTCTATCTTACAGTGTGAAACTGGTTTGAGACTTGTATAATTATTACTACTACTACTCCATTTAATTTCATATGAAATCTATTCTGTGAGTCACTGTTTGTGCTTCACATTTTTTTGAAATATACTCTGTGGAGAGTTTTTGGTTATCATGTACTCGAGAAATTCTATAAAATGAAAAGGTACACGAGTTAATTAGATGATAGTGCAAGTGAATGGCATTAAAATTCAAACCTCAAAAAAATGGACCTATTTGACGACCAAAAGTCTAGTAAAATTCTACGACATGACATAAAATGTACCGTCTGAACCACAAAGAAAAGACTAGATCAAACTGTTAGGTTACGTGGAGTCTAACTATCCGACTTGCCCTATTTGCTTAATTGAAGAGGAAACAGGAAATTGAAGAAGAACAACAACATTGCAAAAAAAAAAAATGATGAAGAACAGGTTTTGGACGAAGGAAACACTTTGGAGGCTTTACGGTCGACCACGAAAGTGCACAAAACAGGGTGGTCTCTGGATTTTTGACGGTCGACCGTGGCAACATGTCCGGTCGACCATGGACCCTGTAATCGATTTATGTGGTTTCTGTCAATTTGTCCGGTCGACCGCGGCGTTAAGTGCGGTCGACCGCGAGTCGGGTTTTAGGACTGGACTCGTTTTCTGAACTGTTTGAGATTCCTGTTTGTATTAACCCTTATGTTATTAAAAGGGTGATTAGGGAAACTTGTAAACTGATGAAAATAGTAGAATTTTCTCCTGCGACGGCCGTGGACGTAGCTTCTTTCATCAAGAAGTGAACCACGTAAATTCTGTGTATTCAGTGCTTTGTTCTTTTTTCTTCTCTTCCCTCTCTCATCTTTATTTCCAAATCACAACAAGGGCTTGAAAAACCCTATTAAGTGGTATCATAGCGACCATGTTTGACACAGGCGATTTAAGGTTAGAGACATGGGATCTGAGAAGGAGACGTCCAAGATCGAGAAGTTTGATAGGACAAACTTCGGGTTCTGAAAGATGCAGATGGAAGACTACTTCTATGAAAAGGATCTATATTTTCCATTGGGAGAGAAGCCGACGGATATGAAGGATGCAGAGTGGAAGCTATTAGATCAGAAGGCCCTTGGAGCAATCAGGTTGACCTGTCCAAATATGTAGCTTTCAACATCAAGAATCAGAATTCGACGGCGGATCTCATGGCTGCGTTATCTAGTATGTATGAACAACCCTCTGCAGCGAATAAGGTACATCTCATAAAGAAGCTATTTAATTTGAGGATGTCCGAGAACCAAAAATTTAAGAAACACCTGAATGAGTTTTCAGAACTAAAGTTTTCAGAAGTTGTAGACATAGTTATTTCGATTAGCGGGTCATGTGGAAAATCAAAACTAAAGTTTTCAGAAGTTATAGACATAGTTATGACCGAGGAGATCAGAAGGCAAGAAGAAGGAGTTTCTAATTCAGGGCCAGCATTGAATGTTGAGAGCAGAGGCAAAAACAGAAACAGAAATAGAGGGAATATCCATGGAAGACCTAATTCAAGGAATGGCAGGTCAAAGTCTAGAAATCACAAAAAGTAAGAAAGAGATTGACTGCTGGAGCTGTGGCAAGCTCGAGCATTATAAGAATCAGTACAGAGAACCCAAGAAATATAAGGAGAGCAAGACTGAAGCGAACATCGCCTCAAGAGAATCAGATGATACCCTTATTTGCTTGTTGGAGAGCAAGACAGAATCGTGGGTGCTAGATTCAGGAGCTTCGTTTCATGCTACCTCAAATAGAGATTTATTTGAGAACTATGTTTCAGGAAACTTAGGAAAAATCTAAATTGACGATGATCAACCGTGTGATGTAGTTGGAAAAGGAACAGTACAGATTAAACTCAATGGGTCTATATGGAAGCTGAATGATGTAAGACATGTTCCTAGCTTGAGGAAGAATCTGATCCATAGGACAGTTAGCAAAAGAGGGATATATATCAACCTTCGCATATGATTCGTGGAAGGTTACCAAGAGGTCTATGATTGTAGCCCGTGGTACGAAGAGTGGATCTCTCTACATGACGACAGATGCACGTGGATCCACTGTAGTGGTTGAGAGCAAGGAAGATCCAAATTTGTGGCACCAAAGACTTGGTCACATGAGTAGCAAAGGCCTAAAGATTATGCAATTGAATGGAACGTTACCAGGTTTGAGGTCAGCCGATTTTGATTTATGTGAAAGTTGCATCTTCAGGAAACAGAAGAGAATAAGCTTCAAAAGAGTTGGCAGAACTCCAAAGGAAGAGAAGCTTGAGCTAGTTCATACAACTGTGTGGGGTCCAGCATTAGTCCAGTCTATTGGTGGAAGGTTATATTTTGCGACCTTCATAGATGATCACTCAAGGAAGTCTTGGGTCTATTTCATGAAACACAAATCAAAAGTGTTTGAAGTCTTCAAAATGTGGAAGGCTATGGTAGAAAATGAAACATGTTTGAAGATCAAGAAGCTTCGATCAGATAATGACGATGGATATGAAGATTCAAAGTTCAAGAAGTTTTGCTATGATAGTGACATCAGATTGGAGAGAACAGCACCATGTACACCTCAACAGAATGACATAGCAGAACGAATGAACATAACATTGACTAAAAGAGACAGAAGCATGCGACTACAAGCATGACTCCCAAAGTAATTCTGACCAGAAGCAATCAACACAGCTGTCTACCTGATCAATCGGGGACCATCAGTGCCTTTGGAGCACAAACTACTTGAAGAAGTATGGAGTGGAAAGAAGGTAAACATTTCTCATATAAGAGTTTTTGGCTGCGTTTCATATGTTCATTTGAGTGATCATGTTAGAAACAAACTTGACTCTAAGTCTTTGAAGTGTTATTTCATTAGCTATGATGGTGATGAGTTCGGCTATAAGTTCTGGGATAAGCAGAATAAGAAAGTCATCAGAAACAGGGATGTTGTCTTCAATGAAGCAGTCCTCTACAAAGATTGTGATGTTGTTCAGTCCACTAATTCGGTAAAGCCTGAGTCTACATACTTCGAGCCAGATGATGTTCCAGATGGAAGCAATCTTGAAGCCAGTTCTGATGAGGAAGCAGTAGAAGAGGCTAAAGAAGAGATGATGGAGGAGATTAATTCAGAGAGGACAAACGAAGATGCAGATCCTAATTCATCTGTTAGAGAGTTGAGACGGTCAACAAGAGTTCCAAAGCCAAATCCAAAGTATCCATCACTACAGCCCAGGGCTCATTTGAACTACTTATTATTGAGTGATGGTGGAGAGCTAGAAAGCTATGATGAGGCATGTCAAGTAGATGATACAAGCAAGTGGGACCTTGCTATGAAAGATGAAATAAAATCCTTGAACTCTAACAAGACTTGGGAACTTACGAAGTTGCCAGTGGGAAAGAAAGCCTTGAGTATCAAATAGATGTATAGAATCAAGGAGGAACATGATGATTCCAAGATATACAAGGTAAGATTGGTGGTCAAAGGATTTTAGCAGAAAGAAGGAGTTGACTACACAGAAATCTTCTCTCCTGTAGTCAAATTGACTACTATCAGATTGACTCTAAGTATTGTTACAGCTAAAGATCTACATCTCGAGCAATTAGATATAAAGACAACTTTCCTCTATGGTGACCTAGAGGAAGAAATATACATGCAACATCCAAAAGGGTTCGCTCAGAAAGGCAAATAAAAGATGATATGTAGATTGAAAAAAAAACTTGTATGGTCTAAAACAAGCTCCAAGGCGATGGTACAAAAAATTCGATGGATTCATGCACAGGAACGTATACTCTAGGTGCAATGCTGATAATTGTTGTTTCTTCAAGAAGTTTGACACTAGTTATATTATTTTGCTACTATACATCGATGACATGCTAATAGCCGATTCGGACATGGGTGAGATCAAGAAGCTGAAGAAGCAGTTGTCGAGTGAGTTTGAAATGAAGGACTTAGGCGTAGCAAAGCAGATATTGGGGATGAATATTAGCAGAGACAAGTTTTTGGGCACATTGCAGTTATCTCTGGCCGATTACATTAGACGGGTGCTTAAGAGGTTTGGAATGAGTGGTGCTAAGGCCGTTAGCACACCTTTAGCTAGTCATTTCAGGTTGACTAAAGAGCAGTGTTCAATGACTGATGAGGAGAAAAATTACATGATGGAGGTTCCTTATGCTTCAGCCATTAGAAGCCTTATGTACGCCATGATGTGCACGAGACCTGGCATTGCTCATGCAGCGGGAGCTGAGTAGATTCATGTCAGATCCAAGAGAGCAATACTAGGAAGCAGTAAAGTGGATTCTAAGGTATTTGTGAGGTACAATAGAAAATTATTTATGCTTCAAGAGAGGCAAGTTGGTTCTGTAGGGATTTGTTGATGCAGACTATGCTGGTGAGATAGATTAGAGGAGGAGCACTACGGGGTATGTGTTCACATTGGGTACTACTGCCATCGGTTGGATCTCTCAGTTGCAGAAGATCGTTTCTCTGTCGACTACAGAGGCAGAATATGTTGCTGTGACCGGGGCTAGCAAAGAGATTATATGGTTGCAATGATTCTTGGAGGAGTTAGGACTAAAAAATGAGAAGAGTGTCTTACACTCTGACAACCAGAGCGCCATCCATTTGGCAAAGAACTCAACCTTTCATGCCAGGACCAAACATATACAAGTTCGTTATCACTTCATAAGGTCAACATTGGATGATGACATGTTGGAACTTGTGAAGATTCAAGGAATCAAGAACCCGGTTGATATGCTTACGAAGACTGTCACTACGGAAAAACTGAAGTTGTGTTCAACTTCAGTTGGCCTCATTACTTGATGACATGGGAGGCCGTCGCTGCAGGGAAAGGTGGTAAAGGTTGAACGTTAGTCTCCAAGTGGGAGATTGTTAGATTATGTGGAGTCTAACTATCCGACTTGCCCTATTTGCTTAATTGAAGAGGAAACAGGAAATTGAAGAGGAATAGCAACATTGCAGAAAAAATGATGAAGAACAGGTTTTGGACGAAGGAAACACTTTGGAGGCTTTACGGTCGACCGCGAGACAAGCTGCGGTCGACCGCGAACGTACACAAGACAGGGTGATCTCTGGATTTGGCAACATGTCCGGTCGATCGCGAACCCTGTAATCGATTTACATGGTTTCTGTCGTTCTGTCCGGTCGAGCGTGGCGTCAAGTGCGGTCGACCGCGAGTCGGGTTTTGGGTATGTGCTCGTTTTTCTGAATTGTTTGAGATTCCTGTTTGTATTAACCCTTCTGTTATTAAAAGGGTGATTAGGGCAACTTGTAAACTGACGAAAGATAGTGGAATTTTCTCCTGTGGCTGCCGTGGATGTAGCTTCTCTCATCGAGAAGTGACATAAATTCTGTGTGTTCTGTGATTTGTTTTTTTTTCTTCTCTTCCCTCTCTCATCTCTATTTCCAAATCGCAACAAGGGCTTGAAAAACCCTATCACAAGCAGTTATATGATGACAGAAGACCACGAATTATGACATTTATTTATAACTAATATTTCAAAGAAGCTAAGCTTTTAATCACACGAGTCACATTTTTAAACCTCAGGAACTGCCCACAATAACTTGAAATACTTCAAGACCCATGGGAGGAACAAATTTAGAAAAATAAAAAAAAGATTTCTCGCTCAATTACTTCAGCACTGCCCTCTTCATATGCCATGCACACATCGCGTGCACCGACGCACTAGTTGGGAATAAAAAGATTTTTATTAATGTGTGAGCTAGTGTGTTTGGTTAGTTTGAACACGTGAGGCAAAATTGTTGCCACATCTGAAAGGTGCTAGTTATTAGTGGTGGGATTACTATGCTTAGCTAACCTGACCAAAAAAAAAAAACCCGAACAGAGAGCTAACAGTGTGGAAAATGCATAAATAGTCTTTTCCCATAACATAGAAGAAGTCTGATTCTCTAGATTCTCCATAGTCTAATTTTCTTCTTGTGGAAGAGGTATGTGCAATTTCTTCATTCCGAATAGAAACAACCAAATATGAATTGAATCATGAACCAACTATGGAAAATGCACGTTTCCTTTTCACTTAAAACCTTCAATCATCCTTTAATTGGTGATGCATGTGAGCTCACGACGTACACCGGCACCGCACATGACTTGTGGTTGTCAACAGTTAGGCAAATGGCAATTCAATTGCTATCACAAGAAAATAGTGATGCCTCAATCTATAACAAAACTAAATTCAAAATAAGTCATGATCGGTTTCACTAAGACATCAAGTTTATCTGCACTAATAATGATTTTCAATGATTAGTTTGTGATTTGTTTTCTCAATTCTCTGCCGACAATCATTACTTTGCTTTTGAGCTAGATTGCTTATGGAAACAAAATTCTCTTGCTGATAGCTACAGTCTTGGTTTTTACTTTCTCTCATGCTGAAACCTTATCCATTCATTTCTTGTTCGATCAAAATACCTATAGGATTATTACAAGTTCACCTTATCCATTGATTTTTTTTTCATGATTCTCTCTCATGTGTTATAGTACAAAATTTGGGATTTATAGACTAAATTTCAATTTTTTATACCTGGCCTCTTTCGAAGATTACTTATATATTGTCTATATGTAAATTTTACTTCTATTTCTTAATTTCATACTCCATTGTGTACATATTGATGCCATCTGACAAAGCTGCTCAAGTTTTAGAACCAGTTGAGCTGGACATGGCAGTAGACAAGTCCAAGATTGTATGTATTCACTGACAACCTAGCTGCTGACAAAATTTTCATACATTTTATTAATCAATTTAACTAATATAGATTCTTTTATATGCATAGTATATTTATTGGTATGAATAAATATGGGTCCTATAATAACAATTTGCTGTTTTTAAATCTGTCTTCCTAGGTTCTATATATGCATTGTACAGATCCTGCATATCAACAAGAGTCAAGATCTGGCAGTTGGCAATTGCCAGGTTCAGCTCATTAAAAGTTTTAAAAAAACAACCAATGTAAATATTCTTAATTTTAAATATTCTTATTCTATCCAAAGACATGTTAAATATACAAATGAATTTAAATCTTTGCCTAAATCAATCACTACTATGACTGAACCATTTTGCAATAGAAATATCCCTGAATAACTTCATTCTTAGCTAAATGGTATCTAGAAGTGCTCAGATACGTTTTTGCTCAAGCTGGCAGTTTTGTGTTTACAAGCAACACGAGTTTCACGGATAAAGTTTCGGAACAAGTTGAAGTGTGGTATCCAATACTTATCATAAACATTTTTTTCTCTGTAGTCTGAACTCAATCCAGGGACTCAACTCCAAACCAGTGATGTAGATATCAACAAATTGCAGATAATTAATCCTCCTCATTGGTGTTTCCATTAACACTTATCACCCCTCTAACTTGTTTATTACCACGATTACCCTCAACTTGTGGTGAGAGGGGGTTATATATAATTTATCCATCTCATCTACCAACTTGAGGGGTAACAAGTACCAATAAATCTAGAGATACAGGTATTACTGAAATTATAGATAAAAGGGGTCGTTTACAATTTATGCTTATCAACAACTACCTAATTAATCATACCTACGTGAAATCACAGACATCCCTTTGACAAACTTCTGTTTACCTACCAATTTAACAAGGGTCAAATTGTCAATATCAAGTAGTTAGTCTTAAAGATCAACAAGACACGCCACTGCAATTATCAGATTACCATTACTAGATTATGACTTTATAGTAAACTAATTATAGATTACTTATATTAATTAATTGCAAGGAGAAGTGATTATATATTCAACTTTAGTACCATAGCTTAGTGCAGTGTAGACCAAGGTTGGTGAGTGATGGGCTGACTTTAACAACTGAATAATTTTGATTGAGAGTTGTGTCATGTCCCCATGCATATGGACGATTGTGAGATCAAGCAGTCACGCATGTGATAAGATATCCCACTTGTTTTTGTGGTCGGAGTACCACATGATTCTTTTGTTAGAGCACATAAAATGTTGGTACTTTCCTATGTATTTGATTCTTTGTCTGCTCTTCTCGTTGTTTTTGCTTGGAAACATTCTTTCTCTCATTTTCCTTTTACTAGTATAATGCACGTGCTTTGCATGTGAACATACATGTTTTAAGTTTGAATTTTTATTGAATAGTAAAATTACGTGTTAATAAATAAAATTGTACAATAAGATTGCTTTAAAAAAATATAAATTAATTATTATTGTGTAGTTATTGTAATTGAAAATTTTTCTTATAATAATCGTCTAGTGCTAACCTTTTTTTAAATAAATCCCCCATATCAACAATTATTCTTAAATAAGTCTGCCAAATTTATAGGTTTTCTTAAATATAACCCTCTAACTTGAAAGTTGTTAACTTAACCTCTAAATTAACTAAGCTGCATTGATTTTGCTAGCTTTTTCCTGATGTTCCCTAGATAATTAAACTTAATACCAGCAATATGTTGTGATAGTTACTTCTCATTATGATTATTTAATAGGGTAAGTTACACTAAACCCTTATGAATTACTAAAAATAACTTTTTTGTTTCAAAGAAAACCCCCTCTAACTTTCTAAATTTTGTAGATAACCCGTATAAGTTAGAACCAAAAAATGGCATCAAAAGGCATGTTAAAAGTTATTGGGGTTTGGTGTAATTTATCTAAAAGATATTGAGGGCTTTCTACACAAGTTATTTGGGGTTCAGAGTTTCGAAAGTTAATAGAGTCTATTTACTGCAAAATACTAAAAGTTCATGGGGGCTTACTGTAATTTATCTTATTTAATATTATAATTCTTAGTTCAAGTAATATTATTAAAATAATTATACTACGTGTATATTATAAAATATTTATCTAATTTATATTTTAATTATGCTCTTAAATAATTTAGTACTATAAATACTTTATATATTTTTATCATACTATTATTAACAATTAGTACTATTATTAATATTAAATAGATTTCTTGTAAAAAGGTTAGTTTTTAGTCATTACTAAGTATAGAATATTCAGTATCATGTAATAATCTTTGAAAAAATATTCTAAAATACTATTAAATTATTTAGTTAATTTATTTAGTAATATAATACTAAATAAATAGTGTAATTCATAATTTATGTGATATTATTAAAATGATTACACTATTTATGCCATTAAGTATTTATTTTGTTTATTTGATTGCTCATTGAATTATAGTATAATTCTTAATAGTATTTAGTAATATATTATTTTATGTATACTATTATTTAGTTACTTTATTGTAATTCATAAATAATTATAATTATAATAGTAATTTAATTAGTTACTTTTAAGAATTGCGTATACTTATTTTATAAATTATATTATTAAATAATTAATAGCTATAATATTATTGATAATTATTATAATGTGGGAAGGTAAGGAGGTGCATAAGTAATAAGTTGTTATATTTAATTGATGAAAGATTAATTAGTGATGGCATAGTTAGAATTTATCAAAAGTTGAGAGGGCAAAAAAGGAAATTAAAAGTTTTAACACCCTAATTCTCTTTTTATAGTAGTATAGATATAGATATAGATATAGATTAGTGAAAATGTCTAACTTTGTATTGAAGAATTTTGCACAAAACTCTCATGAACTTCCATTTATTAGAAAAACATACCACAAATTATTTTCACTAAACTATCATACCTGAAATGATTTAGAATAAATGTTTTCTGCATATCTAGATGTATCTTCTATATCATCTATACGTACTTTATATATCTCCTACATTGTCCTTTCTATTTTCAAAAAGAGTTTGGAACTTTTATCCAAGCCCTAAATGTCATTAGCAAGAATTTCCAATAATTAAAGACGTTATGTAGCTTTATAACTTTTCAACATTTTCGTACAAAACTCTTGAATGTTCATGGTAATTAGTGAAACTTACCTTTGGAACAAAATAGTAGTCTGGTCTTGAGTTTTAGGCTCTTAGCCATTGTCCTGCTTTACCACTTGAATGTCAAAGTGAAACAGACTTTCTAACTCAATAACATGCTTTGACCTTTAACTTGGCTGCTTTGAACTATATTGGGATCAAACTACTATAAAGATTGGCATCTCCTGTCTATTAATTTTACAATGAAATTTATAGAGATTTGAATAGAACAAATTTTCAAAATAAACCTATTCAAAATTTTAATCCTAAAAATCGATCCATTCAAAACTTTTTTTTACCAAAATCGACCCACTTTCTCGTCACATTAGCTTTGTGGCCAGAAAGTGGGTCGTTTTAAACCGTGGTCCTAATTAGTCAGGGTTGCCAACCCCGACTAATTAGGACCTCGTCCGCTGCCCTCTCATGGTTAGGGGCTAAACAAGTTGGGGTTTGAAATCCTGACTAATTTTGTCGGGGTTCTCAACCCCGACTGTTTGGCAGAGCCTGCGCCGACCTTCATAAAAATAGTCGGGGTTGGGAACCCCGACCATTTTGTGCACGCTACACGAAATGGTCGGGGTTCCCAACTCCGACCATTTGGCAGAGACCCTCCAGCCCACACTTTGTTGGAAAATCTTATCTCCTGCTAAGACATATCAATCCACAATTTTAACACCAACTCTCTTGCTACACATTTATCAATCCATAATCAATTTTAAACACAAATAAACACATATCTTTATATAATTATTACATATATAACAAATCTTTAACAACAACGTAACATTTAATTCACTTAATAAAAATTCAACAATAATTAAGTCACAGTAGCATTTCAAACATAAGCATCGTATGAAGTATATTGAAATTTAACAAATATTTAGAACTCCCTTTCCTCTCCCTCCCCCTCTCCCTCCCCCTCTGCCTCTTCTTCCTCTCCCCCTTCCCTATTCACCTTCAACATGAGCTCGGTTATGTTCGCGTGGAAAATCGTGTTCTTCTTCATTGAGGATTCCATTACAAACTTTGAAAATAACTTTATGCGTTTTACAAATATCCGGTCTTTTTATAAGAGCCGGTTACAATGGAGATCGAAATAAAGAAAGAAAAAAAAAATTACAACTTTCCTTTGAACAGATCGCGAGCTCCTGTTTTGCGGTTGCTCGCTTTGTGGGGTTCTTTGCCTGCGCCGGGGTTGATTACCGTTGACCACCGTGAGATCTGGATCCAGGCAGATCTACAACGTATTACGGGTATTATCCCACCAAGGAGATAATAGCCGGGAGGGATCGTTTCGCCAAGGAAACGACCGCTCGAATCTCAGGATCTAAGAACCAAGCTTAGATCCGGAGTAGAACGATGTAGATCTGAGGATTAGCTTCTTCGAACTCCTGCCTTATTTGTCGCGGGTGCTCGCCGAAAACTGAATCCGAGGGTCCAAGCTTCAAGCCTTCACAATTCCGAGTTGAGATGACAATCCGGCAGAGTTTCGGCTCTTCAGAAGTTCCACCAAAAGTCCTCCCAAATGAACGAGCGCCAGGCCTATTTATAGGCACTCAAAACTGTGCCTTTGGCACAAAACAGCGCCTAGCCACCTCTGGGTGGCTCGGCCACCGAGCCACCCAGGGGTGGCTCGGCCACCGAGCCACCCTAGGGTGGCTCGGCTTGGGCCGAGCCACCTTAGGGTGGTTCGGTTCGGGCCGAGTTCCCCCAGGTGCGCTGGTTCCGTCGTTTTCCGTTGTTTCCGGTTTTTGTCCGTTGTTCGGCTGTTTTGTTGATTTGTTGACTTGATTCCTGATTTGGCAGTAAAACCCAGTCGGTGTTTGAGTTCAAATCCGCTTTGTTGGATGACTCGTTGACTCCCCGAACCATTGACGTTGTTCACGTGCGGTTCGTTAGCTTCGTAGCCTCTTTAGTTCGTTTCGTTGCTCGAACGTCCGTTGATTTGTCGAATCATCATGCCGAGCTAAGCTAAGGGACCTATAGGCAATTTTACACGCCTACAGATACCCCCTCCAAAATGTTCCAGCCTCATTCTTTTATAGAGGAGTCTGGGATATTTTGGATATGATTGTCCCTTACCCTTTGTCGGTGTAACGGGCCCTGGAACGACTTTCGTTCTGTATTTCTTCACTCCTTCAGGCTATTCGGTGCTTTGTCGAATGCTTGTAAAGATTCCGGTGCTGCATTTATTGTCTGACCGTCGTCGGAATTTGAACTTGAAGTCGATTCCTGATTTTTTAATCTTTTAGCTTGTGCAGGTTGGTTCGACGTACAACTAACGCTCGATTGTTGGCGCAGAGTCTTCATTTGCGACGCGTTGTCCGGCGTCGTGTTATTGAGTTATCCTTAAGAATATTTTTAGAAGAATACTCTCCAGGAACTTCTCAATAAAAATAGGGAATAGTTTATACTCGTATACATTATTGGAGTATTCTTTTAGGTTCGAATAATCTGAACCGGCCCAAAAAATGTACCAGAAAGGCATTATTTGGGCTCAAACATCTTTCCAACCCTTCCAAATATATGAGAGAGGGATTAAATAGGTGAGGAACTGAACCGTAAGTTGATCTGAAGTCATTTCGATGCTTAATTCAGCTCCAATTTGAATTCTGGTTCGAATTTGGTCCAAACTGGTTCGAAATTGGTTCAAACTGGTCCAATCTGGTCCATTCAGACTCAATTTGGCTCATTCTGGCTCAGTCTGATCCACTCTGGCTTGGTCTGGTCCAGCCAAGTTCAATCTGGCTCAATTTGGCTCATTCAGGCTCAATTTGGGCTCATTCTGGCTCAGTCTGGTCCAATTTAGCTTGGTCTGGTTCAGCCCGGTTTGGTCTGGTTCAGCCAGATCTGGTTCAAGGCTATAAAAGAGGGATTTTTCTCCTCTTTCTTTTCTTTTCTTCCTCCCATCTAGGGCCGGCCGAAAATCTCCCCTCCCCTCTTGATTTTTTCTTCCGTCGAGCATCCGTTCTTCGCCAAAATTTGATCTTTGTCTTAGATCTAGTCTTCCTTTGGATCTTTGACTGAGAAACCTCCCCAAAAATTCCATCTTTAGGATTTCTTTTAGGCCCCTCGAGCGCGTGCTGAGAGTTTTCAAAAAGGTCTCATCTTCGTTGGATCTCGAGCCTTTCTTCAGGTAAATCTTCCACAATTATGATCTTTTTCATGCTCAATTTTAATTTAGGCATTTGTAGGATCATATGTGAGGGTTGAGGGTGTGATTTGACGCCTCGAGCTTCTCTTTCAGGGGGTAGATCTGATAAAAAAGTGATCTTTTTTTCTAGATCTGACCTCTTTTAACTTATTTTGCAGCTTGTCATGTCGCGTGCTTCGAGAGGTCGTTCCCCTGCTATGTCGGCTGATGGCGCGCCTCCCTCCTATGCTGGTGAGCTATTTTTGGCAGTATTTGGAAATTTACAAATTAGTCCCTATTTTCTTGTAAATTTACAAATTGGTCCTTTTTTTACCCCACGTTGTTCTCCTTGGCGAGGCAATCGGGAAGAGCCTTGA
>BQKN01066706.1:798458-826674 GCA_022839385.1 Asparagus kiusianus | reverse complement strand
TCTCTTGAGCAGAAATCAATGTATTGATTTTGCTTTCGAGGTTCTTAATTTTCAGGCTTTCACCTGCGTCTTCGCTAGCATTATCGTTACCACCCCCTGGATTAATGGGAGGGTTATTGACGTTGCGAGCTTCATTTGTACCCTCATCTTCCAGGTTGTTCTGGTTGGGCTGACTTGGTTCCCCTTGTTGGTTCCTTAATGCTTGAAGCTGTTGGTCATGCATTTCTCTCATGTTCAGCATAGCCATTTGCATTTCGAACCGAAAGGTCTCCTGTTGTTTGGCCATGGCATCTTCAAGCATCTTGGCCACTTGCTCCGCGTTTATCATAAACGCCTCGCGGGGTTGTCCTTCACTGGACACTGTGTTATCAGACGCCACTGCTGAGCCAGCATCTGATTCTTCATCTCCCGAAGGTACTCTTGTCCGGACCCTACCGTACGTTCCTCGTTTGATGGCTCCAGACTGTAAACGGGTCCTGGGTCGGGATGTTTCTGGAATCGTCTCGGGGTTATCCTGAGCCGATGTTCCTGTACTGGTCATATTTGCGGTGACCCTTGAATGCTCACCGTCTTCGACCATCTTCCTTCTTCGTTGGAAGCGCCTATGTTTTGGTTTTGGCGTTCCATTACTGAGTCTTTCGAACACAGATACTCTTTCGGGGACTGTCTTAACACAGTTGCATTCCGACAGTACCGCCCGAATGAGCTTCGAGCAAGGACATTGTGCTTCGAGCCTTCGAGGGCTCCTCTTTCTGGATTTGCTCGTACTCCCGGCATGATAGTACAGCTCGTCCGTTTGAAGGTCGGAGCAAGCTATCGTGTGTTGGCACGATCTCTCAGGTATAACGTTGTCGTCCTCAGATGACAACGTTTCCTTCTGAGGAATAATTGTCTTTTTCGGGCTCTCGAGAGTTATACGCCTCGAAACGCGTCTTCGTGGACGTGAATCCTCAGCGGGCTCTTGCACTTCTATGCGCAAAGTTGTGCGCTTGGGTGCCGCGGTTTGCTCCAAGTGTTGAGGGTTGCGGCGACCCCCAGCGTGTTGCATTGTTTGGGGTTTCTTCATTGGCCCCAAGCGTTCTTGAATTGGAATTTTACCTCGTTCCTTCGGAAGTGGACCGAGGCGCTCCAAAACTAATCTTTTCTTCTGGGATGATCCTGTAGGATCTCCCAGGGCAGTTGTGGCAATTACCGACGATTTTGGTTGATTCGCCGGAAGTTGGACTTTCGGAGGCTGCAACTTTTGTTCCTTAGCCTGAACCGCTTCAGACTTTGGCCTCCAAACCTTGCGACTTGGTGGCGGCTTTTTGACCACCTCCTTCTGCAACTTCCGACGGGCTTCTTCAGCTTTGGCCCGTGCTTGCGCTGACAACGCGCGCCGTTTGCGGATGCGCTCCTCCAAAGTCGAGCGATTCCGTTTGACACAGACCCACTCCATAGTTGACGGTTTAGAGGAACCACCCTGCATTTGCTGTTGAGGCTGTTTGCCTCGTTTGTTCTTCAGATCCGCATGATAACGGACCCCGTCAACGGACTCCATGGCCTTGGCGAATTGCTTCGTGAGGCGTTGACGCTGCCTCTGGCGGGCTCTCTTGGAGAGAGTCACCACGCCTTCGATGGCGGATTTGACCTTCTTTGAGGTCGGTAGGGCCTCACTCAACGCAGCTTCGGCGTCGATTGGGGTGAGGTCGTCGTTGGTGGCTTCAACTTCATCGCACCAACGCACCTTTCTCCTAGAGGAGAGCTTTTGGGACTTATTGGACTTGGGGGAGGAGGTAGATCCGGACGAGGAGACGTATTCCTCGTACTTCTGTTGGTCGAATTCATACTCGACCTCCTCCACGACCGGGATCGAGATCCGCGGCTGCGACGCTCCAGCTTCAGTAGCGAAGCTGTTGGCTCCCACTGTGGTCGCCAGATTGTTCGCGTGGAAAATCGTGTTCTTCTTCATTGAGGATTCCATTACAAACTTTGAAAACAACTTTATGCGTTTTACAAATATCTGGTCTTTTTATAAGAGCCGGTTACAATGGAGATCGAAATAAAGAAAGAAACAAAAAATTACAACTTTCCTTTGAACAGATCGCGAGCTCCTGTTTTGCGGTTGCTCGCTTTGTGGGGTTCTTTGCCTGCGCCGGGGTTGATTACCGTTGACCACCGCGAGATCTGGATCCAGGCAGATCTACAACGTATTACGGGTATTATCCCACCAAGGAGATAATAGCCGGGAGGGATCGTTTCGCCAAGGAAACGACCGCTCGAATCTCGGGATCTAAGAACCAAGCTTAGATCCGGAGTAGAACGATGTAGATCTGAGGATTAGCTTCTTCGAACTCCTGCCTTGTTTGTCGCGGGTGCTCGCCGAAAACTGAATCCGAGGGTCCAAGCTTCAAGCCTTCACAATTCCGAGTTGAGATGACAATCCGGCAGAGTTTCGGCTCTTCAGAAGTTCCACCAAAAGTCCTCCCAAATGAACGAGCGCCAGGCCTATTTATAGGCACTCAAAACTGTGCCTTTGGCACAAAACAGCGCCTAGCCACCTCTGGGTGGCTCGGCCACCGAGCCACCCTAGGGTGGTTCGGCTTGGGCCGAGCCACCTTAGGGTGGTTTGGTTCGGGCCGAGTTCCCCCAGGTGCGCTGGTTCCGTCGTTTTCCGTTGTTTCCGGTTTTTGTCCGTTGTTCGGCTGTTTTGTTGATTTGTTGACTTGATTCCTGATTTGGCAGTAAAACCCAGTCGGTGTTTGAGTTCAAATCCGCTTTGTTGGATGACTCGTTGACTCCCCGAACCATTGACGTTGTTCACGTGCGGTTCGTTAGCTTCGTAGCCTCTTTAGTTTGTTTCGTTGCTCGAACGTCCGTTGATTTGTCGAATCATCATGCCGAGCTAAGCTAAGGGACCTATAGGTAATTTTACACGCCTACAGGTTAATCTCAACGTTCGGTTTGTCTGTAACCTACCATTCATCTACAACAAATCTAATAATCTTCGTTGATCTCGCCTGCATGACACGAGTATTTGTGTCAAAAGTTGATTTCATTGCCAACGAACTCATTACAACCATTTATCGATTACAAGTTCGAAAAAAAAGAGAAAAGTCAATCTTTTTATAAGATCAAATTATACAATAAAAATAAAAGATCACAACTATTGTCAAACTACACACAACAACAGTTTATCTCCTGTTGTTTGTGTGGAACTTCATCTGTGTCAGGGATGCGTTAGTCCCTGGACTGATGTAGATCAGATTCGGTTAACAGAAAAAGTTAATCAAAGCTCCTACTTCATGAAGGAAGTAATCATAGAAGTGGTAATCCCGACCAAACGAGATTACAAGTCTTCTTGAGATTAAGACTAAGCTTAATCCAGAGGAAAAGGGGGGAAAAATAGGTCTCAGATCTTTTTTTATTAAGGAACTTCGCTAAGATCTGCTTGAAAGTACCCTAATGCCACTAGAAAAGAACTCTAGAGGGGGGTGAATAGGGTTATTGCTAATGTTATTAGATATTAATACCGATTAAAACTTATTAACAAGATATTCTTGCAAGATAGATATACAATGCAATATGAGCAAGAATATAAACAAGTGATACTGCACAAATGACAAACCAAACACAACAATATGTTCATGAGGTTCGGTCCGCCTGACCTACGTCCCCGCTCCCCACTCTCGAGGAAAAATCCACTACACACCCGGTTTGGAAGCCGAAATTTCTCTACACACTCGGTTTTCTAGCTAACCGAAAACTCTACAACACACACAATTGCAATCACACTCTACACCCTCTAAGTGTTGGTCTCTCGCCCGTGTTTCCCTGAAGTGCTCGGAATTACAACCTACCTCTAGGCATTACTATCGACGCCACTCCTCTTGGGATAACCCTGTCTCTCACCACATACTCCTCTCGGTGTACAAGTGTATTACAATGTGTAACTCTTACAATTAAGCACAATACAAATAAATTGTTCTCTATAATAGGTGAGAACACAATGTAAGCTCAATCTCACAAATCACAATCCCACAACTCAATATATGATGTATGAAATGCTACAAGCTCAAATAGGGTGTGTGTGATAAAATAAGTATAAATAAAATCTAACTCAATTAACAAACTAGCAATAAATGATAATATGAAAATAAAAACGAATTGCTAGAGAATAGAGTTAGGAAAACTTTTCTATAAACACAAAGAGAGGATGAAAAAGATTGAGGATGAATTCCTCAAATGAAAGAGCAAGCCACCACTTTGAAAACTCAAACTTAGAAACTTAAACAAACTTTTAAACTCTTTTTAAACTTTTGTTAAAACCCTCTTTTTATCTATATATTCAGATGAGAACAATATGGGTTTATATAGGATGAAAAACCAAGGAACAAAACCTAAGAAAAAATAGTAAAAACAACAAAATATCAAAGGCTAGAAATATAGCCATTGGAGCTTATCAGTCGACTGACGGAATGCATCAGTCGACTGATGAGCTAACCGTTACATACGTTTTCCAGCTCATCAGTCGACTGACGATCTTATCAGTCGACTGATGATCTCATTAGTCGACTGGTCAGTCGACCAAAACACAACAGGGAGCAAAATGACAATTGCAAGCACTTTCATTAGTCGACTGATCTGTCGACTGATGTCATCAGTCGACTGATCTGTCGACTGATAACCAGTTATCAGCCTGAATTGAGGTTTGAAAGTGAATTTTAATGCTCTATTAAAAATAGCAAATAAATTCTAAAAAATATAAAACTTTGGAAAAAGTTTATAATCATAGATATGAGCATGTTGGAAAAAGAATTTTTCAAATTACTCTTACCATTTGTGAAAACTCAGAAATATTCCAAAGAGCAAAAATATATATTTTTCAAATATGTTGATTTTGTCATTTTGGCTCAAATCAAGTTCTGAAAACTTGTGTAATAGTTTTATGGACATATTAAAAGATGTAAACAAGGTTTGTGAAGTCCAAAACATATTTGAATGTATTTTTCATAAAAACACCTATTTTCATGAAAATTCATAAATGTAATGTGTGTGTATATTTGAGCTTATAGAATTAACACATAATATAGTCCTATACTAAGTATACCAAGAATGATTCTCCTGAAGCTTGGACTTGAATAGATTGACTTGGTAAGCATGACTTCAATATATTAGTTTTTGCTCAAATTCTTGAATATACCTGTATATACTAAACAACACAAAACAAAATACTGAAACTAATATTAGTCGTAAATTGTTTGTTAAATTATTATCAAAATAAGAGAACCCAACAATCTCCCCCTTTTTGATGATGACAAACAATTTACCAATATGCATAAGAAGTTAATAAAACCAATTGAAAATGAATACAATATATACTCACAAACAATCTCACAACTCCTTAATTTTCTCCCCCTTTGGCAACATCAAAAATGAGGAAAAAGAATAAGAGAGCTAGAAGCTCCCCCTATCATAAAGCATAGGTGAGTATAAACAAAATATGGGGAAGGCTCCCCCTATCAAAAATCCATAAAGAATATATGCAATGAAATACAAGGCAAAACATGTGAGTAAGCATGGATGAAAACATGCTAAATATCACTCACATAAAAAAAATACAATGAGAACACAATTAGATATGTCAAAATGAAATAGTGTCTCAAAACACAAATATAAAAACCATGTATAAAACAATTTATGAAATCAAAAGAAGAAGAACATGAGAATCATTCAAAAATGTTTTCAAATGAAAACAAATCAACCAAATGAAATCATAAATCATGATTTAAACCAAAAAAGTGTTTGATCAATAAAAAAAAATTTCCTTTGTAGGACTTGATCAAACCACATATAGAATTAATGCATTATAAAGCACAAATAGATGATCCATAAGCACAAACACATAAATATCATCATATAAGTGAATTACAATGAATTCAAAAATACAAATCAAAACAAATTTTTCATAGTTCAAAAATAGATTACAAAACACACAAGAATCATGAACTATGGATTTAACAAATTAAAAATCATCTTTAAGAACATGAAAATAAAAAAAAATTTAAAAACATTTGTTCTTAAATATCAAACAAGTTTCGGTACCAAATTACTCTTGGTACCTAAGAGTCTAGGGACATGACCCCTATCATTTAAGCTTAAAGTCCTAGGGTTATGATCCCTTTTAGGGACATTTTGTGCATGGATCCGGTCATAGCAATAATTATGCAAATGACCCATGCGATTGCAATAAGTACAATGAAGAGGATGCATTCGTTTATGTTGACCATGTGGATGTGCACATGAAAATTTGCAAATAAAGATGGTCTTTTAAAATTGTTTTGCAAATGTGAAACATTTTTAAACAAAGATAGCTCTTTTGGAACAACTTGCGATTTTGAAATATTTTATAAATCAAAGTAAAATTTTGCTAAGTGTCTAAACCTACCATAAACACACCACACTTAAACTTTTGTGGTTTTTTAGAAACATTTGGTAAATGTGAAATCCTTTTTAAGTCAAAGAAAATTTTTGCCAAATGGCCAAAACGACCACAATGATCACATTTAAACACACTAGCATACTTATGATGAGAAAGTGATGCATATGCATGTGTGTGTGATGAAGATGAAGCTTGATGGGATGCACAAACATGATTAGGCTTATTAGGCTTTTGTGCATTATAACAAAATTTAGCAATATGGCTTTTACGGTCGCAAATTGAGCACTTATAAATTTTGTTATACTTGTGTGCATAGTGAATAGGTTTCTTGGAAATATTTTTGTGGGACTTTGCACACAAGTCCATAAGCTTGTTGTTATTAACAATGCAAGTTTTTAATGTTGAATCTAAAGAGGATATTCTACTTTTAACATGATTCAACTCATTATAATCCACACAAGCATTGTTGTTAGAAGTAGAACATGCATGATCTATTTTGAAAGAATTAAGCTCTTTTCTTATGTTCTCAACTCCTAACATAGCATCACACTTAGCATGAAACAAACTAGCATTTTTTAATTTTAATTTTTCATTGCATTCTTTAAGATTTATATTTTTATTTACAATGAGATCAAACTTAGTAGCTAGTGTTTCATGAGAGGATTTTAATTCGACACGCTTGCTTTTCAAATTAATATAGCTACGTTGTAATTTTTTATAATCATGCATCAATAATTCATAACCATGTGCGAGTTCATCAATAGTAAGATCATCATCGTTATCAGACTCGCATACCTACTAGGGCTATTGCCTAGTGGCAGTGTGCATGAAGAGGCTCCTTGTGAACTTGTAGAGGGAGCTGCCAAAGATCGTCGGATCGCCTCCAAGTTCCCTTGATGTGTTTCAAATAATTTTCAAATTGTATAAGCACTATCAAAATGAGCAAGTTCGTTAAAAATAATTGAACGAAAAGCATTGTGCATAAATTCTAACACTAACTTGTTCATTGTAAATATTTTCTTATCATGTTTGCTCCACTTGGATTTCTCCAAAGTGGGAATAATATATGCATTGTCAATAACTTCCCATAAATTTATATTTTTAGACTCAACAAAGATTTTGAATCTACCACACCATTGTTCATAGGGGAAGTTATTATATCTAGGAGCAATATTTATATCGTAGCTAAGATTAAAATTATCATACATATTTATAATGTATGGGCAAGCGAAATAAACAATATCAAAACAAGATTAGCAACAATAATGAGAACAAGGAACTTTGACTCTATAGGCGATTAAGCCTCTAATCAAGAGCACCAAGCTCTGATACCAAATGAAAGTACCAATGCCACTTGGAAAGTGTTAGACCCTAGAGGGGGGTGATTAGGGTCTTATGCTAATCTAATCCGATTAAATGCCAATTAAAAATACTTAACAAGAATATTCTTGCAAGATGATATATAATTACTTATGAGCAAGAATATGCAATATAAACAAGATGATATATCCTATATGATAGAAATATATGCAAGGATATATAAACTAACACAAGATGATATATCCTACCAAGGAGATATACAATATGATATATGTAAGGATATGTCAACTAACACAAGGGTAAACAATCTAAACAAGATAGTGGATCATATAACTAATGAGCTAATGGCAATGGCGATATAACATATGAGCATGAATATAAACAAACGCCAAAGCACATTCAAACACACTATATGATCACGGAGTTCGGACCTTCCGTCCTACGTCTCCGCTCCCCACTCCCGGGGAGAAATCCACTAACACAATCCGGTTTGGAAGCCGGAACTTCTTCTACACACTCGGTTTTCTAGCTAACCGAAAACTCTACAACTCACACTCTTGCAATCACACTCTACACCCACTAAGTGTTGGACCTAGCCGTGTCTCCCTCAAGTGCTCGGTTACAACCTCTCCCTAGGTACGTCAACCGACGCCACTCCTCTTGGGACGATCCCCGACTCTCACCACACACTCCTCACTCGGTGTACAAGTGTATTACAAAGTGATCTCACAATAAGCACAAATATCATAAATGATTGTTCTCTCTAACAAGGTGAGAACTCAATTAGGCTCAACTCAATGTCACACAATCCCACAACCTAATTATATAATGTATGCAAATACAATAAGCTCAATGGTTGTGTGTGTAAACAAAGAGATATAAATAAAAACTTAACTCAATAAGAACTAGCAATAAGATTGATATGAAATACAATAGTAGAAATGCTAGGAAATAGAGTTAAGAAAACTTCTCTATAAATACAAAGAGAGGATGATGAAGTGTTGAAGATGAATTCTTCAATAGCTGATGAAAAGCTCCTCTTTGTAACAGCAAACCCAAAACAAACTTAAACCAAACTAAACGAGCTTAAACCCTTGTTTAAAACCTTGTTTAAAAACTTCTTAATCGCCTTGAAAAGACATCAGCAATGGGGTATATATACCCTCTAAGAATCTCAGCAAAAACCCAAGTCAAAAGACAAAAACAGCCCCAAGGCAACGGTCAAAAAACTAGCCGTTGGAAGCAGAAAAATCACTCGTCGGTCGACCGGAAAATTCGTCGGTCGATCGAAAATTTTCATCGGTCGACCGGACCGGTCGACCGACAGCACTCTGTCGGCCAGGTGAACTTTTGACCTCAGGTTCGGTCGACCGGTGCGGTCGACCGAATACTGATACTCCTGAAAAAAACAGTTTTGCTGATTTTAAAACGCTATTTAAAAATATCAAACAAATTCTAAAAAATATAAAACTTTGGGGAATGATTGTAGACATGATAATAAACATGCTACAACGACTGGTTTCGAAAAAGGACTTCACAAATGAAAAATATCACCATTTTATAAATATGTTCAAAAACATGAAAACCTGGAAATTGATATTTTGACTCAAACAACATTTTGAAACCTTATGAAATGTTGTTATAGACTTAGTAAAACATGTATAAACTAATATTGAAGTCTATAAACTAATAAGACAATATTTTCACAAAATTGCATATTTAATGCAATGTTATCAAAAACACAATAGAGTATAAAACATATGAATATATATATGAATGTAAATTTGTTTCATATCTATATAGCAAAACCAAAACACAATAATAAATATGAAATGTGTAATCTTATGAAAACTCACAACTATGTATGTATATATACCTATATATATATATACATGGAAACCAAAATATATATGTATATATATCAAACTATATATATATACATGAAAACCAATATAATGTGTGTGTGTGTAATATTGAGCTTAGAGTATCTAACACACATAATATAAAACCCTAAACTACATTACCCAAGCTTGATTGGTCTTCAATATGCTTGACTTGGTAATCTTGCGGATGAAGCTTGAACTTAATCTTTAACTTGAATTGTATAGCTTCACCGACATTCCGCCAACCTCCTTATTGATGTGATCGTTGAAGCTCGATTCCATCCATCCTCCAACAACGTTGTTTGCCTAGAATAAATACGAAAACACAAACACTAGACAAACAACATTAGAAGTAAATTGTTTGTTAAACATCATCAAAACAAGAAGGCCAACAGAAAGAACCCTAGAGGAGGATGAATAGGATTATTACTAATCTTATTAGATATTAATGCCGATTAAAACTTATTAACAAGATATTCTTGCAAGATAGATATACAATGCAATATGAGCAAGAATATAAACAAGTGATAGTGCACAAATGACAAACCAAACACAACAATATGTTCACGAGGTTCGGTCCGCCTGACCTACGTCCCCGCTCCCCACTCTCAAGGAGAAATCCACTACACATCCGGTTTGGAAGCCGGAACTTCTCTACACACTTGGTTTTCTAGCTAACCGAAAACTCTACAACACACACAATTATAATCACACTCTACACCCTCTAAGTGTTGGTCTCTAGCTCGTGTTTCCCTGAAGTGCTCGGAATTACGACCTACCTCTATGCATTACTATCGACGCCACTCTTCTTGGGATAACCCCGTCTCTTACCACACACTCCTCTAGGTGTACAAGTGTATTACAATGTATAACTCTCATAATTAAGCACAATACAAATAAATTGTTCTCTATAATAGGTGAGAACACAATGTAAGCTCAATCTCATAAATCACAATCCCACAACCCAATATATGATGTATGAAATGCTACAAGCTCAAATAGGATGTGTGTGATAAAATGAGTATACATAAAATCTAACTGAATTAACAAACTAGCAATAAATGATAATATGAAAATAAAAACGAATTGCTAGAGAATAGAGTTAGGAAAACTTCTCTATAATCACAAAGAGAGGATGAAGAAGATTGAGGATGAATTCCTCAAATGAAAGAGCAAGCCACCTCTTTGAAAACTCAAATTTAGAAACTTAAACAAACTTTTAAACTCTTTTTAAACTTTTGTTAAAACCCTCTTTTTATCTATATATTCAGATGAGAACAATAAGGGTTTATATAGGATGAAAAACCAAGGCACAAAACCCAAGAAAAAAATAGCAAAAACAACAAAATATCAAAGGCTGGAAATATAGCAGTTGGAGCTTATCAGTCGACTGACGGAATGCATCAGTCGACTGATGAGCTGACCGTTACATACGTTTTCCAGCTTATTAGTCGACTGACGATCTTATCAGTCGACTGATGATCTCATTAGCTGACTGGTCAGTCGACCAAAACACAACAGGGAGCAAAATGACAATTGCAGGTACTTTCATCAGTCAACTGATCGGTCGACTGATGTCATCAGTCGACTGATCAGTCGATTGATAACCAGTTATCAGCCTGAATTGATTTTTAAAAATGAATTTCAAGGCCCTATTAAAAATAGCAAATAAATTCTAAAAAATGTAAAACTTTGGGAAAAGTTTATAATCATAGATATGAGCATGTTGGAAAAAGAATTTTTCAAATTGCTCTTATCATTTGTGAAAACTCAGAAATATTCAAAAGAGCAAAAATACATGTTTTTCAAATATGTTGATTTTGACATTTTGGCTCAAATCAAGTTCTGAAAACTTGTGTAATAGTTTTATGGACATATTAAAAGATGTAAACAAGGTTTGTGAAGTCCAAAACATATTTGAATGTATTTTGCATAAAAACACTTATTTTCATGAAAATTCACAAATATAATGTGTGTGTATATTTGAGCTTATAGAATTAACACTTATAATATAGTCCTATACTAAGTATACCAAGAATGATTCTCCTGAAGCTTGGACTTGAATAGATTGACTTGGTAAGCATGACTTCAATATATCAGTTTTTGCTCAAATTCTTGAATATACCTGTATATACTAAACAACACAAAACAAAATATTGAAACCAATATTAGTCGTAAATTGTTTGTTAAATCATTATCAAAACAAGAGGACCCAACACTGCTAACCCTTTAAAATTCGTGCTCCACTCTCCAATTTGACAGCAATTCGCCCTCTTGATTTTCCGCCCTAGAGAAATGAGCCCTCAGGCTTGTATTTATAGGCTTCGGTTGGGGGGTTTTTTGGATAAGAATGATGGATTCAGCCTTATCTTCAATTAATAACTGTGTAACCACGTTTGGAGATGATATCTAGGTAGTTAGGAACTTTTGGAACAGAAGAAATCATGTGAAAACTCGTCGAAAATTGCCAAAACATGTTTTAGGATAGAATCTACGTGAGTCACCCTCTGGTGGCTCTGGCCGAGTTCGATTTGGTATGACTCGGCCGCCAGTGACTATTCTGGTTTTTTGGGTTTTGACTTGTTACATCGTTACACGTATTTCGTCGTTTCGTTGACTTGTACGCTTCACCGATTCATTTCATGTGTTTCGGTAATATGGAGGTGGCCGATGAGCATGCAGGCCACTTGGAAGTAGCCGGTGAGTGTGCGAGTCATTTGGAGGTAGCCGGTGAGCACGCGGGCCACTTAGCGGTGGCTGATGAGCGTGTGGGCCACTTGGAAGTGGCCGGTGAGTGTGTTGACCACTTAGAGCTGGCCGGTAAGTGTGCGAGTCACTTGGAGGTGGCCGGTGAGCACGCGGGCCACTTAGCGGTGGCTGATGAGCGTGTGGGCCACTTGGAAGTGGCCGGTGAGCGTGTTGACCACTTAGAGCTGGCCGGTGAGTACGCGAGCCACTTGGCAGTGGTCAATGAGTGAGCAGGCCACTTGATTTGCCATTCTGGTGGTCGATGAGCATGCGGGCCACTTGGCGGTTGGCGGTGGCCATTCCGGTAGTTTGTTGCTACGTCGTCAACGGTTTGCCGATTCACTTTATACATTTATCAGTGTCGAATAATCTTACTTGACTTGGATAATACTGTTCATCATCTTCTCTCTGTCTCGAACTATGTTCGGGGACCTATAGGTAATTATTGACACCTACAGATACCCCCTCTAAAGTGTTTTAGTCTCGCCTCTTTTATAGAAGAGCCTGAAATGTTTTGGATGTGATAGGCCCAACCTTCAGTCAGTATAAAAGGGCCTGTAATTGGCTTCAATTCTTGACTTCTTCAGTCTTCAATCTACTAAGTATTTTGTCGAATAGATAAAGTTCTTCCGGTGCTGCGTTTATCGTCTGACCGTTGTTAAAGTCTTGAATTAAAATTAGTGTGTAAGTTTCTGAACTTAGCTAATGCCATTGAGTTGACTTTGAACTGATCATCTTCGTCGAGAATTCATATCTGAATGTGATTGAACTCCTTGGAATCATCCTTTGACCCAAGATTTTTTCCTTAGCCTTATTTTGGCGAAATTATCGATGCATTGACCGGCCTTTACTGTAATGCATTGATCGGCATTAACACAGTTTATACTCGTATGTTTACTGAAGTCTACACAGTTTAAACTCTTAAGGTGTTGTAGCGTGGTGGTCCCAGATGTCGAGGTTGCAGGACCAACTATTAAAGCTAATTCATCTGTATGTATGGATCTTATTCTGAGGTTGTTGGATGCTGAAGTTATGAGACCAACTAATGAAGCTGGTGCGTCAATGACTCTTATATTTATAGGATTTTTGGCAAACCCTCATCCACCAGCGGTTTTGATGAGCCTTTACCAACTACCGTTTGAGTCGGGCTAGCATGTAGATTGTTTAAGTCTGTTCTGCATGTAACGTTGTGCTAGCATGTAGATTGTTTAAGTCCGTTCTACATGTAACGTTGTGCTAAAAGAGTTAACTCTTTTAGTGCTACGATATTGAATATATAGACTTCGTCTTTTTTACGGAATAGACTACCCGACAACGCGTGTTAGATGTTGACTTATTTCTTCTTAGGATTCGGGATAAAAGTCCCCAAACTGGTATTTTGGTGTCTTTTTTACTCGATAAAAGACTAAGCCGGTAACACGTATCAGGCGTTGACTTATCCCTACTTAGAATTCGGGATACAATTCCTTATGCGTGTGTAAGGCACAGATTATGGGTTTATTAATAACAACCTGCCATAATATCAAATATGTGGGCTTTTATCCTTTTTACGGTAAAAGACTAACCGGTACCGCGTGTTAGGCACTGACTAATCCCTTCTTAGGCTTTGGGACAAAATTCCCCAGACTTGGATTCTGGTGTCTTCTTACTTGTGAAAGACTAAACCGGCAACGTGTGTTAGGCGTTGACTTATCCCTACTTAGGATTCAGAATAAAATTCCCCATGTGTATAAGACATGGATTATGGTGTTATTAATAACAACCTACCATAATATCGAATATGTTGGCTTTTGTTCTTTTTACGGTAAAAGACTAACCGGCAACACGTGTTAGGCGCTGACTTATCCCTTCTTAGGCTTCGGGATAAAATTCCTCAGACTTGGATTCTGGTGTCTTCTTCACTCGGTGAAAGACTAAACCGGCAACACGTATTAGGCGTTGACTTATCCCTACTTAGGATTCAGGATAAAATTCCCCATACGTGTAAGATACGTATTATGGTGTTGTTAATAACAACCTGCCACAATATCGAATATGTGGGCTTTTATCCTTTTTACGATAAAAGACTAACCGGTAACACGTGTTAGAAGCTGAGTTATCCCTTCTTAGGCTTCGGGACAAAATTTTCCAGACTTGGATTCTGGTGTCTTCTTCATTTGGTGAAAGACTAAACCGGTAATGCGTGTTAGGTGTTAATTTATCCCTACTTAGGATTCAGGATAAAATTCCCCATGTGTGTAAGACACAGATTATGAAGTTGAAAGATGGTGTCTTCTCTTGGGGCAAAGACGAACCTGATGCTGGAGAGGAAGAATTTTATATTCTATCTCCAGATCTTCTTTTGGAGTAAAGACAAACCCGATGTGGGAGAGAAAGAATTTTATATTCTATCTCCCAAAGTTGAAGAGGAAGAATTTTATATTCTATCTCAGGTTACAAAGGAAACTCAAAGTGGGATCTCTACTTCAAGAATCCGGAAAGGTGAACCTAAGAGTGATATCTCCACTCCGAGAATCGAAAAGATTCGGATAATCCTAACTATCGGAAGGTTGATTACCGAGCTAAAGGCGAGTTTCTCATCTATCGAGAGTGAATTATGGTTTTGACCTTAACTGTAGGAAGATTTGACCAAGTGGGAAGTCTAAGACAATCCTAACTGTAGGAATGTCTGATCGCTCGATTTAAAAGTGGACTTCTCGTTCATGGAAGGAGAGATGGGATTTTGGTTTTCACCCAAACTGTAGGAATGTTTGACCGAGTGGGAGTACAAATCACAATGGGAGTGTTGATTTGTAGAAATCACTTAGTAGAAATTCTTGGTGTCAAGTAATAAGGGCTTAACACGAAGGGGTTTGACAATTGTCAAAGATTAGCATACTAACATTCCAAGCATTATATCTAGACTCTAAAGATGAGAGTGTTGAGTGCACAGACACAGCGAGAGTTTGAGTGGATTAAACTAGGAAGAATTTTAGTGGACTCACCATCAATTAATTTGATCAGTGAGAGATTTTATGGTGGAAGATTATGAATCATCAAACACTAGTGAGTTTTTTTTGTGAGGGGAGATTGATCCAACAAAGTGATCAAATCTCATCTCAGCAAAAGAATGCTTAGAAGTTGGTGAAATTGATCACGACAATAAGATGCGTTTCATCTTTGAAAACATTCAGAGTCCGAGTGGGAGTTTCTCATTTATCCCTATTTATAGTGATCGAGTTATCCTTAAGAATACCCGACATGATATTCTCCAGGAACTTCCCGTTATATGGGTTATCCACCCCCAACTTTCCTTACGAAACTGGGTCTAATAAGAAATACTTTATATTCAGCTGGGTGGTTGGGTTATCCTTAAGAATATCACATACGATATTCTTCCAGGAACTTCCCATTAAAATTAGGAAATAGTTTAGATCATATACCTATTGGAGTATGCATGGAGTAATTTATCCTCATGCACTTGTTGGAGGATTGAGAAACAGTTTATACTCGTATACTCTTCGGAGTGTGCACTCGGCTAAATTTAGCGTTATGATGCTAGCTTCAACTAAGGTTTGGATGCTATTTTTGAGAGTAAAGCAAGCCTTGGTAGGATGAAGGATCCTCCTGTGGTATACACAGTACTTTGGATCCATAATATTGTCAACTTCCTCCTAATTTGCGATAGGTGGTAGCTTGATCTTGTTATTCTCAAGGAGGGATTCGAAAATGGTTGGAACGTCTTTGTCCTTGAAGGAGTACTCTTTTTGGAGTCTCGGATCCAAAGTCTTTTGCTGTCTTCGGGGTTATTATTGCGACGCCTGATTAACGTTAACAACTGCTGCAGGTGCCTTCCCCTTACCATAGGAGACGAAGCTTGAGTTCGGAGGGTTAGCCGTTGGTTGGCTTTTTTCGGTTTTTTTCCTTTTGAGTAAGCGTTCGGCCTGCTCTCCGTGCACCTTCAATTATTTTCAAGTGTTGGATGGTGATACTCCCATAACTTCAAAAATATCAATGGATAGGTTGTTATGACAGGTTTGGAGGATGAAGTCCTCTATGACTGGATCTCGATAATTCATCGCCTTATTTCGAAAGGCTTGATGAAGTCGTCGACCGTCTCTTCGTCTTCCTGTTTCTCCTTAAAGAGTGTCCTGATGGATACCTCAACGTCATCATTAAAGAAATTACTGAGGAATAAGCTTTCCATATCGTCCCAGCTGTTGATGCTTCCAGGCTTGAGATGACGGTACCAATTGAAGGCAGGCCCGCGAAGGGTACCAACGAATGACCGGACCATCAAAGGCTCGTTGCCAGAGATCACTCCCAAGTAGGACTTGAAATAAATTAAGTGTTGAGTGGGCGAGCCCTTCTCGTCAAACGATGTGAAATTAATCAGGTTAAACTTCGTCGGGTACGAGATTGACTCCCACTCTCTCGGGTAAGGACACAAAACACCGGTCTTCTTCACCTCTCGAGCAGACATTAGAGTGGTGATTTTTCTCTTGAGGTCTTTCATCTTTTCATTCTCATCTGTATCATGCTTTGGACGATTTCTGAGAGGAACAACGCGGTCACCCCCGACATTGTCATCTTCGATGGGACCACCCCCAGCGTTGTTGTCTTTAGTAGGGCCACCCCCAGCATTTTGGTCAATAGGAGGGTTATCAGTATTGAGGTGTTCGTTCATGTCTAAATCGTCACCTACCCTATAGGCATTATTGTGATGACTAGATTCGCCAATCTGATTAGATAGAACCCGAATCTGTTGGTCATGCGTTTCCCTCATCTGCTTCATGGCCATTTCCAATTCGAACTTGAAGTTATCTTTTTTGCTTAGCCAAAGCATCCTTGATGATTTTGGCTATTTACTCGGTGTTGATCATAAGTGCATCGTGAGATTATCTTGGGCTGGATACCGTATTGTCAGAAGCGATTACAGAGTTAGCAGCTGATGCTTCATCATCCAAGGATAATCCCTTCTGTATTCTGTAATAATCCCTTTGTTTAATTGTTCCCGATCGCAACCGGGTTAGACGATACGATATGAGCGGGTCAAAACTAGAAGGTCGAGTTGACTTTCCTCTATCAGCCATGTTAATTATGACTTTTGGAAGTTCATCATCTTGCGCAACTAATCTTTTTCTACGGAAACGCTTTGGCTTGGACCTAGACGTTCTAGTGGTGATCCTTTCCAATACCGAGACCCTCCGTGGAACGGTCTTGGGGTAGCTACACTTTGATAATACTACCCTGATTAGTTTGGCACATGGACAGTGAGAGTCCACTTCCCAGGTACTTCTTTTTTAAGATTTATTTGTACCCCCAGCCCGATAGTATAACTCATTGGCATAATTACCAGAGCAACCTATCGCGTATTGGCACGACTTCTTAGGTATAACGTCGTTGTCTGATGAACACATTTTCTTCTGAGGACTTGTTACTTTGTTGGCGTTCCTAAGAGTTGCGCGTTTAGAGCCACGCTTTCGTGAGCATGGGGTCTCAACGAGCTCTTGGACTTCCACTTGTAGTCTGATGCGTCAGTTATTGGAATTTTCCCTTTATGAGAAGGTTTCATATTGTTGTGAGGGCGTGTGCGACCCCTAGCACGTTGAGTTGGTCGGGGTTCATTCACTGGGCCCAAGCGTTCTTTGATCGGAACTTTGCATCGATCCTCGTACAAAGGACCCTGGCAATCCGCCATCATCTTCTTGAATCGGGACAAGTCCACGCTGTCATGGGGCTCTACCGGAGGTGTGAGATTCATCGCGACGGGAATAGGGACTGTCGGAGACTCGAAAATGGTCGTGGGAGATGAACCGAGGGGCAAAGAGAGCCTTGGTGGCTCGGACCTAGCACGAGTCACCATTTGGTGGTTCGTCCTTGGCCGAGCCACTCCTTGGTGGCTCGGTTTTGGTCGAGCCAGCAAGAGGTGGTTCACGCTTTCCGATAGTTCCGGGCGTTGTCCGAGTTGTTCTCGATGCCATTTTGGACTTTAGCCTCCAGAATTGGCGTAGTTTTGGTGGTTTCTTGACCACCTCTTCCCGCCTTAACTTTTACGCTTCCTGCACAAGAATCCGTGCATGCGCAAGCAGTGCGCGATGCTTCTGAATGCGCTTCTCGAGGGTTGAACGGGTCCTTTTGACTTGGATCTATTTATTCGTTGTTGGTTTGGAGGAGGGGGTGCTCGCTCGCTGTTGTGGCGCTTGGCGCTTCCTAAACTTCAGATCCGCCTTATAGCGGATCCCATCAACTGGTTCTAAAGCCTTGGCGAGTTGGCGCGTGAGGCGCTGACGTTGCCTTTGACGTGCTCTCTTCGATAGGGTTGGTGCGTCTCCAGCCGCTATCTCCTTGATTGAGGAGGAGTCCAGATCTACAGATCCGATCTCGTTGGAGGCCGGAGGGGTGTTGCAAGGTGAGATTGTAGCAGTAACGGGGCCTTGATCTTCCTGCGCTTGCAAGGGGCGGAGGATCTGGAGGAAGATGACGATAAATACTCCTCGAATTTCTGTTGGTCGAACTCGTACTCGACCTCTTCGTCAACCGGGATCCAAATCCGTGGTTGTGGCATGACAGCTTCAATAGAGAAGTTGTTGGCTCCCATTGTGCTGGCCAGCGTGTTTGTGTCAAAAGTTGATTTCATTGCCAACGAACTCATTACAACCGTTTATCGATTACAAGTTCGAAAAAAGAGAAAAGTCAATCTTTTTATAAGATCGACTTATACAATAAAAATAAAAGATCACAACTCTTGTCAAACTATACACAATAGTAGTTTATCTCCTTTTGTTTGCGTGGGAACTTCACCTATGCTGGGGACGCGTTAGTCTGTGGACTGTCGCGGATTAGATCCGGTTAACAAAAAAAGTTAATCAAAGCTCCTACTTCACGAAGGAAGTAATCGCAGAAGTGGTAATCCTGACCAAACGAGATTACAACTCTTCTCGAGATTAAGACTAAGCTTAATCCAAAGGAAAAGGGGAAAAATAGGTCTCAGATCTCTTGAACTCTCTCTCTTTTTTATTTAGGAACTTTGTTAAGATCTGCTAACCCTCTGAAATTCGTGCTCCACTCTCCAATTTGACAGCATTTCACCCTCTTGATTTTTTACCCCAGAGAAATGAGCCCCCAGGCTTATATTTATAGGCTTCAGTTGGGGGTTTTTGGATAAGAATGATGGATTTAGCCTTATCTTCAGTTAATAACCATGTAACCACGTTTGGAGATGATATCTAGGTAGTTAGGAACTTTTGGAATAGAAGAAATCTCGTGAAAACTCGTCGAAAACTGCCAAAACACGTTTTAGGATAGAATCTACGTTTGGTGGCTCGGCCCTAGGTCGAGCCATTGGCTCTGGCCGAGTTCGATTTGGTACGACTCTGTCGCCAGTGGCTATTCTGGTTTTTCGGGTTTTGACTTGTTATGTCGTTACGCGTATTTCATCGTTTCGTTGACTTGTACGCTTCACTAATTCGTTTCATACGTTTTGGTAACATGGAGGTGGCCGATGAGCGTGCAGGCCACTTGGAAGTGGTCGGTGAGTATGCGGGCCACTTGGAGGTGGTCGGTGAGCATCCGGGCCACTTGGCGGTGGCTGATGAGCATACGGGCCACTTGGAAGTGGCCATTGAGCGTGTTGACCACTTAGAGTTGGTCGATGAGCACGTGAGCCACTTGGCAGTGGCCGATGAGCGAGGAGGCCACTTGATTTGTCATTCTGGTAGCCGATGAGCATGCAGGCCACCTGGCGGTTGGCGGTGGCCATTCCGGTAGTTTGTTGCTACGTCGTCAATGGTTCGCCGATTCGCTTCATAGTTTTATCAGCATCGAATAATCTTTCTTGATTCGGATAATGATGTTCATCATATTCTCTTTGTCTCGAACTGTGTTCTGGGACCTATAGGTAATTTTTGATGCCTATAACGAGACCCTACAATCTCTTCATTTTTTGGTATCAATAACGTCACCCATTTTGCTTCATCCTCTCGCCGCTTGACAAAATAGTGATTGAGTCTATAAAATATCCTTTCAACCAATGCCTGCATGGGCATTGCTCGAGCCACCTTAAGTACCCCATTGAAGCTTTCAGAACAATTAGTTATCATCATGCAAAACCGTAGATTTTTATTTGTTAAAAGAGGAGAGAAGGAAAAGAAATTACCCTAAAGATCTTAAGAAAACTTTCACAATGAATTTCGGTCACAAAATGGAGTTGGGAGAAGTGGGACGACGGCTGAACGAGAGAGATCGGAGTTGGGGAGGAGAAAAATCAGGATATGGGGGAAGAAATGTGTTTGGACAGTATATATAAGGGGGAGGGAACCCACCAGAAATAGTCGGGGTTGGCAACCCTAACTATTTCATGACTTAGTCCCTCCCCCATTTTCAGGTTGGGGGTTGTTGCGAGTCTCTGGTAAATGGTCGGGGTTGGGAACCCCGACCATTTCGATTTCGTGCTTCAAAATGGTCAGGTTTCTAACCCCGTCCATTTTGTGCCATCACCAAATTAGTTGGGGTTTCGAACCCAGACTTGTTTAGCTAAGGGCGAGGTCCTAGTTAGTCGGGGTTGGCAACCCCGACTAATTAGGACCGTGGTTTTTTTAAAACGATCCACTTTCTGGTCACGAAGCTGATGTGGAGAGAACGTTGGTCGATTTTGATAAAAAAAAGTTTGGAGTGGATCGATTTTTGGGATTAAAAATTTGAATGTGTTTATTTTGAAAATTTGTTTGATCCAAATATAAGCAATCAAAATATAGAAGAATAGAAGTATGAGGAAGAGGATCCAAAGCCAAGTAAGTAATCAAAATTACTTAGAGAGAGAGAGAAGACTAAGGTCATGATGCAACAGAATCCAGAAAACAACTTGTTCGAACGTGTGAGAAAATATCTAAAGAAAAAGGCATGCTTCTCTACTAGCAAAACTATAAATGGTTTAAACATAACAAATTTAACATAAAAAAAATCATTGACTAGTTCGGATCGCGTAAAGCGGGCTATCGGGATCCATTTGTTTTGTAAACCCAAAATGCAACAAAATCTTTTACCTCCACATTTTCAATTTATTTCTTTTGAATATATATATATATATATATATATATATATATATATATGTATATATCTAAAACATTCAAATTCATTTCTCACTTACTTCCTCTCCCTTAACCAAACTTGCCTGATCTCATTCTGATCTAGCTTCCCTCCCTCGCCCTCTTCACCTTCTTCACTGCCAACATCTCCTCTATATTTATACCACTTAGCACACAAAACATAAACCCCAAAGTTTGCACAACTCAAAACAGCCAGAAACCAGTAGAACCTATCCACATGATTCTTATTAAAATCCCGCCCATAAAGCCACTCCTCACCGTTCCTCGCCTTCCTTCCCGTTACCGCCTCCACCACCTTCACAAATGCCTTCCTTCCTGTTACCGCCTCCACCACCTTCACAAACACCGAACTCAAGAAATAGCCCATCGAAAGCGCCAGATATGAAAAAGAAGTCGCCACCTCATCCCTGAAGATGCCTTACTATAAAAGAATTCCATAAGTCCAACAAGCTTAAACATGTCTGCGATGCCGAAAATTCCGTGCTGGAACGAGAGCCAGAACAGGGATATTTTTTTCAGATGAAGATTGAAGGCGTTCCTGCACTTGAGTTTTATAGCAGCGGCAACTGCCATGGAGATGGCGGAGAGGACGAGCCTGACAGCGACGCGCTGGAGGGGGGTGACTCTAGTGGGGTGGCTGGTGAGGAGGCGGGCGAGGGGGACGAAGAAGAACTCGTAGAGGGGGACGAGGATGTTCATGAAGACAAGGGGGATGACGGGGATGGAGGCAGAAGGGACGGAGAAGTGGCCGAGGGAGCGGTCCATGAAGCTGCCTTGTTCGACGGAGAATGTTTGGAGTTGGGCCAGGCAGGTGTTCATTAGGATTGTGCTGGCTAGGATTAGCAGCATTCTTGTTAGGATTTCTTGTGCGCAGCGGAAATTTCGGCAGCACTTCGACAGCACAACAAGAGAGTCAGGTTGCAATAAAAATTCCCGTCTCACCAAGGAAATATGAATCTGAAGTGAATATCTCAACAAAGTGAGATATCAGCTCTTTCTCTCATCAGTTCTAGGACTGACCTGTCGAGGGACCCTAAAAGCTATTACAAATCACACAAATAGCAGTACAACCAAGTTTTACGTGGTTCGGTAAATTACCTATGTCCACGGGGAGAGGATGGGGAGATTTTACTATATGGATGAGAAATACAACGGGTTACAACTCACAAAATCACTCAAATATAACCCTAACCAAAGCTCTCAACTCCCTCACAATATCTCCCTCTCAAAGTGCTCAAAACAATGCTAATTCTCTCTACCTCTTCTCTCCTTCAATTGTTCCATGTATATAGAAATCCTAAAATCATAAACATACTAGGAATTCTAAACCAAAAGCCAAATCAAATTAGGAATCCTAATAACCTATTACCAAAATAGATTAGGAATCCTAATAACCTCAGGAAACCTAATAACCTCATGTTACCAAAATAGATTAGGAATCCTATCCAACAATTCTCCACCTCGGCGAAGTGTTCCCAACACTGAGCCGACACCAACATGAGCACCAATGTGTCGTCTTTCTAAACTCGGCTGCACCAATGTGGTTGCCTACGTACTCCCTCTCCCAAGGGGATCAAGCCGCCCGTAGTTCATCCAAATGGCCGTCAACGGTCTCAACAATCACGAATGTGCAACAAGTTTCAATAATGATCAAACTTGTTGCTCGGAACCACCTTAGTGAGCATATCCGCCGGATTATCCTTTGTGTGGACTTTCACAATCTCCACATCGCCATCTTCAAGAACATCCCGAACGAAGTGATAACGAATGTCAATATGCTTCGTCCTCGCATGAAAAACCTGATTCTTAGCCATATAGATAGCACTCATGCTATCACAATGAATAGTGACGGATCTCTGCGATATACCAAGTTCCTCCAAAAGTCCTCGAAGCCAAATAGCCTCCTTCACAGCCTCCGTAACTGCCATATACTCTGCCTCCGTCGTAGATAAAGCCACCGTCGACTGTAAGGTGCATCTCCAACACACCGGCACACGGGTCAAAGTGAACACATACCCCGTCGTAGACCGGCGCTTATCTAAATTCCCGACATAATCCGAATCAACATAGCCAATACATAGCTGCCCACCTTTAGTGTCCCGCTCATAAACCAAACCAATATTGAGCGTACCTCGAATGTACCTCAAAATCCATTTCACGGCGTCCCAATGACCCACTCCTAGATCATGCATGTATCTCGATACCATGCTTACTGTCAGTGACAAATCTGGTCTCGTACATACCATTGCGTACATAAAGCTCCCAACTGCGCTCGCATATGGAGTCTTCGACATCAACTCACGATCTTCAACTGACTTTGGTGAAAGACCAGCTGAAATCTTCAAATGGGCTCCCAATAGTATACTAACTGGATTCGTATTCATGCTAACATGGAATCGCTGTAGAACCTTCTTCAAATAAGCCACTTGTGTCAAACAAATTCTGCCCTTATTCTTGTCTCTGCCGATCTCTATCCCTAAAATGTGCTTCGCCTCGCCCAAGTCCTTCATCTCAAACTCATTTGAAAGCTGAACTTTCAACTCATATATAGCCGACCTGGAAATAGAGGTAACCAACATGTCATCGATATAGAGCAACAAATAAATATACGCACCTCCTTTCAACTTGTGAAAATATACGCAAGGATCAAACTGGCTCCGAGTGTATGAATGACCAATCATAAAACCATCAAATCGCCTATACCACTGTCGAGGAGACTGCTTCAAACTGTATAGCGATTTTTTTAGTTGGCAAACTAATTTTTCCTTCCCTGCAGCTCGGAATCCCAATGACTAAGTCATATATATTTCTTCATCAAGATCACTATGAAGAAATACCGTTTTCACATCTAATTGATCTAACTCCAAATCATACTGTGCCACCAAAGCTAGCAGAATCCGAATCGAAGAGTGCTTCACCACCGGAGAGAAAACCTCATTATAGTCAATACCTTCCTCCTGTGCATAGCCCTTCGCAACCAACCTAGCCTTGAATATCAATGGAGTGCCTTCAATGCCCTCCTTCTTCGTGTATACCCACTTGCAACCAATTACCTTCCGCCCCTTTGGAAGCTCAACAAGCTCCCATGTATCGTTCTTATGAAGAGATTCCACCTCCTCCTGCATAGCCACTTACCACGAATCAGCCTCCGAACTCTGCTCGGCCTCTCTGAATGTAGTAGGCACTAACTCATCGCTACTCTCCACCGGAAGTGCATACGCAACTGTGTCGGCATACCGTGCTGGCATCTGTATGTTTCTCCTCTGTCTCCGAACCACAATCGAATCCTGAACCTAAGCCGTCGGTTCCTGATCCTGCACATTTGTACTCGTATCCTCTGTATCACCGTCGTGCTCGCCTGGCGTCACCTCAGTCGGTACTCTAATGGATACTATACCATCTGGACAATGTAGAGCTGCATCGATCTCCACCACCTGCGATATCTCCTCCGTCGGGTCGCTCTCCACCTGATAAGAGCTGGGAAGCTTCAAGATAGAAGCCTCATCAAACGTGACGTCCCTACTCAGCACAATCTTCTTATCACTTGGATCCTAAAGCTTGTATCCCTTGACACCACGCTTGAATCCTACAAATATGGCCTTCCTAGCTCGAGGTTCCAATTTATCAGTTCTAACATGATAATATGCAGGGCACCCAAATACCTTGAGCTGGTCATAGTCATGTGCTGGCTTTCCCGACCACATCTCCATAGGGGTTTTCCCCTCAATCGCAGATGAAGGCAGCCTATTAATGAGGTAGCTCGCATATATAAGTGCCTCAGCCCAAAAGATCTTCTCCAAACCACTCTGCGATAATAAGCATCAGATCTTCTCTAGTAAAGACCAATTTAATCTCTCTGCCACCCCATTTTGCTGTAGTGTATGACTAACCGTGAAGTGCCTCTCTATGCCCTCGTCTCGACATAGCTGCAGAAAGTGGTCTGAAGTATATTCACCACCGTTGTCGGATCGTAACGTCTTGATCTTTCTCCCAGTCTGCAGTTCCAATCTTTTCTTCCACTCCATAAACAAATCTAGGACTTCACTCTTCTTCGTCATGGTGTACACCCAACAACGCCTAGAATAGTCATCTACAAAAGTGACGAATCAATGTCGACCACCGAGTGATGCAGTCTTGGTGAGACCCCAAACGTCCGTGTGCACGTAATCCAGGATGCCCCTCGTCTGATGAATGGCAGTCCCAAACTTCACCTTCATCTTCTTACCAAGAACACAGTGCTCACAGAACTCAATCTTCCCACTCTTGGCTCCCTTCAATAGCCCCTGCTTGCACAATGCCTGCAGTAACTTTTCACCTGTGTGCCCCAACCTCTAGTGCCAAAGTCTGCTCATGTCCGCTTCTGAAATAGCCAAAGCAACCTAGCCAATCTCGGTGCTTCCCTTCAGATAATACAAATTCCGATTACGGACTCCCCTCATCACCACTAATGAACCCTTAGTAACCTTCGCTACAACATTTTCAAAAGTCACCTTGAATCCCTTCGCCTCCAAAGCTCCAACTGAGATAAGATTTTTCTTCAGTTGAGGAACAAATCTCACCTCCTTCAACTCATGGACTACTCCATCGTGCATCCTAATCCGTACGGTACCTATCCCACAAACGCCACAGGATTGATCATTTCCCATGATAACAACACCCCCGTCGACTTTCTCAAAAGATACAAACCAGTCTCGCCTGGGGGTCACATGATAAGTAGCACCGGAATCAAGCATCCAATTTGATGTATCCACATGGTTCACCTCCGGAGTAATCAGTAGAGAAAAGCACGAATCATCAGAATCATCGCCTTTCGCAACGTACACCTCATTGGCCTTCGGGCCCTTTTTCTTGCCATTCTCCTTCTCCTTGAGCTTCGGGCAGTCTCTCTTCCAATGTCCCTGCTCCTTACAGAATACACATTGGTTCTTTACTAATTGGTGACGGCCTCTAGACTTTGACCTTCCTCTATTACCACCTTTCGGATATGGGCTTCTACCTCTCGTCGATAAGGCCTCGCCTGAAGTGCTAGCACAGGAAGTCTCCTTGTCCTTCCTCCTCAAATCATAATTGGTCAATGCGTTAGTCACTTCACTATAGCTGAAAGAAGATCTTCCGTTCAACAAAGTGAGCACGAAGGTATCATACTCCTCATCCGGTAAGGAGCCCAACAAAATAATCACCTTGTACTCATCCGATATCTTCTCATCAACATTCGCCAAGTCCGACAACAACTTAGTGTAGTTGTTCACATGAGCCGCTAGCGAGGTGCCTCTGGACATCTGAAATCTGAAGAGTCTTCGTAGCAAGTGCAACCTGTTCTCAACACTCTTTGTGAGATACTTGTTGTTAAGAATTTCCCACATCTTCATTGCAGACGTCACCCTAATCACATCATATTTCAGCTCCTGTTCCAAACAAGACCTGATCACCCCACACGCGTTCCTATTCATCTTATCCCATATCGCCTCTTCATATTTAGGTGGCCTCTCGTGGACCATGATGGTCTCTTCTAAATTCTGAGCATTGAGCGTATCCTGTACATCGCTCATCCACAAACCAAAGTTGATTTTGCCATCATACTTCACCACACTAATTTTAGTGTTCTGAAAACCAACTTGTATTGTACTTGCTATTGACTTGCTGCTTTCACCTTGTTCTCCCATTGCAAACTGACTCCAAATTATAGAGAAAGAACAAATTTGATAGAAATTAGGAACCACCCAACTGAACCCTAGATCAGATTCCAAATAGATCTCCTATCCACACGAGGAAAGCGAAATCTCCAATGGCAACTCCTAATGCTATCTCCACCGAAGCCTAGAACTCCAAGAACCAAGCTTCCAACTGAATCTTCCTCCACCTAATCCAAAACTTCCTAGATCTGAAATATGGGCTCCGATACCACTTGTTGCACGCAGCGAAAATTTCGGCAGCACTTCGACAGCACAACAAGAGAGTCAGGTTGCAATAAGAATTCCCGTCTCACCAAGGAAATAAGAATCTGAAGCGAATATCTCAACAAAGTGAGATATCGGCTCTTCCTCTTATTAGTTCTAGGACTAACCTGTCGAGGGACCCTAAAAGCTATTATAAATCACACAAATAGCAGTACAACCAATTTTTACGTGGTTCGGCAAATTGCCTACGTCCACGGGGAGAGGATGGGGAGATTTTACTATATGGATGAGAAATACAATGGGTTACAACTCACAAAATCACTCAAATATAACCCTAACCAAAGCTCTCAACTCCCTCACAATATCTCCCTCTCAAAGTGCTCAAAACAATGCTAATTCTCTCTACCTCTTCTCTCCTTCAATTGTTCCATATATATAGAAATCCTAAAATCATAAACATACTAGGAATTCTAAACCAAAAGCCAAATCAAATTAGGAATCCTAATAACCTATTACCAAAATAGATTAGGAATCCTAATAACCTCAGGAATCCTAATAACCTCATATTACCAAAATAGATTAGGAATCCTATCCAACAGGATTTTGAGTTCTTCCACTTGGGTGACCGTGCAAACTCTCCATGGGGCTGGGGTGGTGTTTGGAGGTAGGACTGCAGCTTTGTCCAGGAACCTGAGGATTACAAGCAAGTTAGGGCGTGTTCGGTTTGAAGCAGTTGGAATATCAAACGCATCAACAACATCATGCAGTTCAAGTTCATATTATTAGGATGCCTTTTACTTTGAACGCAATTGCCACTACTCTATTTTCAACCTATTTTGTTGTTATTGCAACGACCTTTTG
>BQKN01066706.1:781617-794505 GCA_022839385.1 Asparagus kiusianus | reverse complement strand
ATCTCTAAACTGGACCACACTTAGGAGGTTTTCCCCCTAAAAATTGCATTTAAAATTATTAAAAACGGCATGAGAGGAGTTTTTTTTTTCCATCAGGCGCATGCATTTTGATCATTTGGATGCAAGTGATTCTCACGTCAGCGGTCAGATACGGCTGTGTTAGCTAGGAGGTTATCTGACAAAGCTTAATGAGGTTAAGTGACAATATTTCTAAAGTTTAGAAGGATTATCTCAAAATCAACCGAACCTAAGGAGTGGTCCCGTAAAATAAATTTGTAGCCTTTTTCACTCACCACTATCTCGATGAACCCAAACATGAGAACTGTGTTGAGCCTGGTCATGTATGTGTCTGAAATGAAACCCCCGAGGATTGTAAGCAAGAAAGCCGCTCCGATGAAGTTTGTGACAGTAGTTGATGCATCAGCTAAATCGAAGTGCATTACTCCAAGGAAGTATAGCACCAAGCTCACCATGTTTGCTACAAACCCAATGTAGTCGAGCCCTGTCATGACTGGGGGAAAAAAGGGGACAGTCGTAAAATTTTAAGAGAGAAAGTTAAACCCAAGTTCATTAGCTAGTTGTAAGTTGTGAACATAACTAATTGCTTTCGTGATTATTTACCTAATATGAACATGGCAGCTCTGTAGCCACCTTTCCTTCGTTGGAATTTCCAGCCTTTTTCAGTAGTCTCCATACTATCAGCCTGCATGAACAATCTTTTCAGTGCATGCGAAGCAAATAGAGCAGACTAATGGAACTTGAGTTTGGAGAAAACTATAACCATATCAGAGAGAGAGAGAGAGAGAGAACTTGAGAGACAGAGAGGTGAGATTAATTGAAAAACAGATGCTGGTCAATTTATAAAAGGAAAAACTGCATCCCCCACCCAACAAATACGAATCTGAGCATTTTCGTCCTTAATCTTTTCAACCACGCATAAAACACCCAAATAAGTTCATTAGAAAAGTTATATATAGTACACTTAATATTTTTCTATTTTTAAGCACTTGCTATAACTTTTTGACGTTTTGTTGTTTTTTCCCCTCGGCTAACTGTGATTGTTGGTGGATGACAATCTGAGATATAGTACAGATGTGCGCTTCAGGTAAATGGACGGGTAAAAGAGGGTGAGTTGCTTAACAGTACGATATAGGCCGAACTTAATGAGCGAGGTTAACATAATCACCATGTTAGTAATACTTATTTTGTAGCTTGATTAGCTAATCTCCCAATTTAATCATAGCCTAGTACTGGACAGATAGATTGTAATCTCCCAATTAAGTGTATCTTTCGGCATTTTGTAGGTCACCTTGGTATACATTCATTGTAATTCTTTTTGTTAGTTATATACATTGTCATTCAATCATTAATGGGTTAATTGCGAAAAAACCCCCTTATATTATCACCCAATTGCGAATAAACCCTATATAGTTCTATTTGTTACGAATAGACCCATTATAGTATTGACCCAAGTGCGAATGTATCCCTTTAGTGAACTTCTTTGACCTTTTAAAAGTCAAAGAAATTTACAGTTGGAAATCTATCCTCTCCAATAGAATTATAAGGGGTCTACCCACCTCCTCAAACATTTTTAACGATTTTCATAGTAAAAAAATTACTTAAGGGGTCTACTCACAACAAATAAAATTACATGGGGTTTATTTGTAATTAAGTGATACTACAGACGGTCTGTTCGCAATTAATCCATCATTAGTTGATATCCCCGTACAAATTTTGTAAAGCATATTCATTTCATTTAACTTTTACATTTCTATATATACTAAATTTAATGGGAGATGAATATTGCTTATGAATATTACCTCCTATTAGCTTTAGTATATAGGTTTAATTAAAAATATATATAGAGAGAGACTTTTATCTTTAAAAATAAAGTTTTTACCTATATTTATTTTTTAAATTTACCCACTTCTAAAATCACTCTTAGACGCAACCTACCACAACAAATTAAATTTGAACCAATTTTATATTTCAGTAATTTGATATATAGTGTAAGTTTGTTATGTTATACTATAACTTGCTATGTATTTATTTTGAGTGGTCATACATTCAGTGTATTTTTTCAATTAATTGCTCAACCATTATGTTTTGGTTTTTTAACGCTAATGCTGCATTGAACTGTAAATGGTGTTTTTCTTATGAATCCAAAGTTTTACTCTCATTTAATTTTAAACTCATACACTTTAGAAAAGGTTCTTTAACCCAAAGTTTAAAGGCTCCCCCTTTATTTTTAAACTCAGTTACTTTCAAAATCACTCTAAGATTAAAAAATACTTCCTATTAACCTAAAGTTTCTGCAACTATTTACTTTTAAAAACATTCACCCCTATAATCATTCTTTGACTCATAATACTATACCGAATTTTTTTGAAGTGACTAAGTATAAGATATATTTTAAAACTAATTAATAATTAAACTATCATCCCACGGTCTCTTGCTTGTTCTAAATTGAAGTTTGCTACCACTAGAATAATTCTCAATGGATTATAGGACATATTCTTGTTGACGCATATGTGTAAGAAAGGACAAGGAAGATAATGACTTCAAACTTTCACTATGTTTGGGAGTTTACTAAAAGAAAGAAAGATAAGTGTAAATTTAGAAAGAGAGGGTAACGAGTGGTAATGGAAGTTAAAGAAAAATATGATAATATGTTAGGGAGTTTAATGGAGGAAGATAATGGAATTGATGTAAAATTACATAAATAATCTCACATGTTGTTAAAATATTTTATTATTAGAGGGCAAGTCCCAACAAAGTTATTTATTAGATGCCAATTACTTTCTTTTTGGTTATCGGCCAAAATGAGGGGAAAAGAAAAATTAATGTTTAAGAGGAACATCTCACCTCAGCTACCCTTCACTTACTCTCCTTACCCCACTAACCCACCCACCCCCCCCCACACCCCCACCTATAATATTTACCCCCCCCCCTACAAAAAACAAAAAAAAAAAGTTAACTCCTATCTTATCTTCTCTTCTCCGTCATTATACCCCATCAGAACATAGTGTTAAGCATTGACATTTCTTTATGTTGAAGATATTGGATCTACAACATGTTAAGATTCTAATTTAGAACAAGACATTTTTAATAAGTTTTATAAATATTATAGAGAGTATTAATACTAAATTTGAATGATTCATATTAGATTTTTGTTTTCTTCTTAAAATTCTTTTTCCCCCTTCCATTTTCTCCATTGTATGGAAAAAAGTTTAGATAAAAAAATTGTTGGTTTTGGGTATAGACTCAAACCTCCACGCATGCGAGCTCCAGGTGAGGCGAGCTCAAGGTGAGTTTGAGGCAGGCGAGCACCACTCAGGCGAGCTCGAGGCGACGCAAGTGAGCTCGAGCTCCACAGACGAGGTCGAGACAGGATAGCATGTCGCTAGGGTTTCTCCATAAAAGGGAACCCAGAGCACGAGAATCCATGCTTCTTCTTTTTCTCGCGATTTCTCAAAACTCTTGGCGGCGGCAAAATTTTCTGCTCTTTTTCCCAGTGCTCAGCAGAGATTCTGGGGGGGGGGGGGGAATTTAAGTGGCTTTTTTTACTGTAGCTACAGTGACAATTTTGCATTTATTAAGAGATCTCAGTTTGAGATCTGCTCTTTTGTAAAGCTTTGTAATTTCTTTGATTAATAAGAAATTAATTGTGTGGTTTCCTAGGACATAGTCAAGTTTGCCGAACCTCGTAAATCTTGGTGTACTTTTTTCTACTGTGTTTTTTTGTTATTTTAAGGGTTTAGTGTAGCCTCGTAATTCTCAAAAATAGGTATCAGAGCCTAAAACAATCTAGAGGAAGTCATATTAAAGTGGGAGCAATGGCCGCAGATGAAGGAAATGTGAGATTAGAGAAGTTTGATGGATAGGTTTCGGATTTTTGAAGATGCATATAGAGATTATCTGTACCAAAAGAATCTATATCAACCCCTTTCAGGGAAGAAGCCGGAGTCTATGAAAAAAGATTAGTGGAACCTTCTAGACAGACAAACCTTCGGAGTTATCAGATTGACACTAACTCGCAATGTTACGTTCAACATAGCAAAGGAGAAGACCACGGCGGGTCTTATGACAGTACTCTCAAATATTTATGAGAAGCCATCATCCGCAAATAAAGTTCATTTGATGAGGTGATTATTCAATTTGAAAATGGCAGAAGGCGCATCAGTAGCACAACACCTAAATGAACTCAACACGGTCACAACACAATTGAGTTCAGTTGAAATTGAGTTTGATGAAGAAGTTCGAGCGTTAATACTTTTGTCTTCCCTACCAGAAAGTTGGAACGCTACAGTCACGGCTGTGAGTAGCTTTCCAGGAAGTAACAAGTTAAAGTTTGATGACGTTTGTGATCTGGTTCTCAGTGAGGAGATCCGACGGAGAGAGTCGGGTGACGCTACAACCTCTTCAGTATTGCATACAGAGTCAAGAGGTAGAAATTCAACCAGAGAAAATGGACGACGCAAATCAAACTACAGAGGTAGATCAAAGGATAAGAGGTCCAAGTTCAGGAATCCAAGCAACATGCTCGAACACCACCGAGTGTTGGAATTGTGGGAAGGCGGGGCATTACAAGAATCAGTGCAAAAGTGCACAGAAGGAGAAGAAGGCGAAGGCAGGGGTGGATGTTACTTCCACCTCAGGAGGAGATGATGCATTGATATGCTCTTTAGAGAGCAAAGAAGAACCTTGGGTGTTAGATTCAGGAGCATTGTTCCATGCTACTTCTCAGAAAGAACACTTCGAGAAGTAGGTCCCGGTAATTTTGGATATGTATATCTTGATGATGATCAACCGTGTGCTATTGTGGGCAAATGTGTAGTGAAAATTAAGTTGAACGGGTCAGTATAGGAGCTGAAGGATGTCAGGCTTATTCCTGACCTGAGAAAGAACTTAATCTTAGTAGACCAGTTAGCTAGAGAAGGCTACATTGCGACCTTCCATGGAGATGATTATAATATATCCAAAGGCGCAATGACGATTGTCCGAGACAAGAAGAATGGTACCCTATATATGATAGCAGGTGCGCGTTGTTTGATCTCAGTAGTAGAAGGCATCGAGACTTCAAATTTATGGCACCAGAGACTCGGTCATATGAGTGAGAAGGGGATGAAGATCATGGACACAAAAGGAAAACTCCCAGGTCTAAAATTAGTGGAGATAGACATGTGTGAAGATTGCAAACTTGGAAAGCAGAAGAGAGTTAGCTTTCAGACAAGTGGCAGAACCCCAAAGAAGGAGAAGCTAGAGCTCGTTCACTTAGATGTTTGAGGACCAACCACCACCACGTCCATTGGTGGGAAATACTACTTCATGACTTTTATCAATGATCACTCTCGGAAAGTGTGGGTCTACTTTTTGAAGCATAAGTCAGAAGTGTTTGAAGCCTTCAGAAGATGGAAAGCTATGATCAAGAATGAGACAGGTTTCAGAATATAGAAGCTCAGGACCTACAATGTGTTACGTCTTATGTTTATGAGCATATATCTCTAATCTTGTTTTGATGATTTATAACCAATCCCTAACATCGTTTGTCTAGTATTTGTATTTTACTACAAGAAATCCGGTATTTAATGACCAAAATTAGTGAAGAGACCAGTTGACCATCATTAATGTGTGTACAATAATGACAGTTTTAAAGCCCTTCATCGAGTTATCACAATTATTGGAGTAATGATGTGAGGTGGGATAATGGTTTTCTAATCCCTCCGTTGATTTGGTTCTAATACTGTCATTATTGGGTCTCTTAAAACACGAAGGAGTCTATTACCTTCATTAATCATAACTCCTAAACCTAATCGTATCAGGCCACTAACCCAAACAATCCACTAACCAAAATTAATATAAATTAGAACTGAAACTCAAAGAACCCACTAAGCGCATATTAGTCTAAACCCTAATTAAAAGTCTCATTACTATTCATGTAGGGCATACAATCACCCCTATTCTCTTTCCTGTGCTAGCGCTAGCGCCGCCGCTGCCCAGAGCTAGCGTTCTTGCCACAGCCCATTGCCAGCGTTCCTACCTCTACTCACGATCCTGCCACAGCGCCGGCGATCTGTTCCACCTATCGCTGCTCAGTGCCGACACTGCCCTCATCTCCCTAGCGCTACCAACCTCCGCTCAGTGCCTGCCCTTTGTCACCCCGTCATCGGCGTCGCCCTTGCACCGCCAGATCTCCACCGTAGCCCTTTGTCGTTCCCCTGCCAGCGTTGTTCTTTTGTGTGGTATAATTGCACTTAAATCCCTATAGTTTAGTTGACTTTGCACTTTTTTCATAAAGACCCTATACATTAGGTATGAATTGTTGTATTAGAAGAAATAGATACACTAAACTAATGAAAATATCATTTTCTTGTTATGACCCTGCATGCTTGATTCAAGGACCACCAACATATATGTTACTAGTACTTAGTTTTTTGAGATCCATGTGATATGTGTATTATACCCCAGGTAGATTCAGTTTTATTACTTTTAGATAATAGAAGATGTGATGATAGGTTTTGAATATACATGTATCTTTAAGCACCAACAAAATAATTTATTAGTATTTTCATCTATAAAGTTCCTTTTTCTTTTTGCACATCCAGATTTCATTTTAATAATAAACGTCACCGCTCTAGCCCGTCGTCGCCTCAGGCTCAAAGGTAAACGACAGCTACTGTTTCATTGTTTGGTATATTTGTACTCAAGTCCCCTATTGTTTATCTGACTTTGCACTTTTGTATAAAGTACCCTATAGACTATAGTTTTGTTTGGATCTCAAATTAGACTTTATGCATGAGAACTATACCCTCTTTTTACTAGTGATTAATTAAATTTTCCAATATTATTTTATTCCTTGAATAGCACAAATACCTCTTATTTGTGCTTTAGGAAGAAGAGTCACGCACTATAAGAAGTTGTCAATAAATTAAAATGTACTGCATGCCTTCAGACTTTATCGATTTAGGCCCTTACACATCTGATTTAATGTAATCTATCAAGCCTTTTCCCTTATTAGTTGTCATACAGAAAAGCAGCTTACGTTGCTTTCCCTGGCAAAAATTCAACTTAGCTATTCTTGATTCCTCTCAGAAACTTTCTTTCACATAATGTATGAATACCTCTTTCACACATGTGATAACAATAAATCACTTAAAACCCACTACGGGCGACCTAGCTGATATGACACGTTAAAATGATGAACACCATCTTAAGTTTGAATTTTTTCTGCTTACATGGGGATTGGCTGAATTAAGCTGGGACTCAAATTGCACTCCTTGGTGAAGTGGTTTCTATAAGCAGTGATGGTTTGGAGCCCGTCTAAGCTATATATAGGATCAAACTTAGGTTGGAGGCTATCTTAGCTTACAATTTGGAGGCTCGTCATTTCCAAAAGAACACGTTTGAATAATTATCAAGCAAAATGCTACCCTCTTCAGCTGGTTGTTTTATTATTTATTTGAGGCCATGAGATGATGTTTTATCTTTTGAAATGAAGCTTATTGAGAATGCTGATATCATGCTTTACATGGATAGCCTATTATCAGTACTAGGGGATTATAAATCTTAAGAAACTAACACACACCTCATGAAGTTCCAAATGTGTCAAAATTTGTTGGTTCGGTTTAGACTGATTAATTGAGCTATGTTACAGTTACCCATCTGTGCGTAAAAATCTACAGGGAAGCTGAAGTGTATTAAGAATATTATCCAACATGCATAACAACTAACTATATGCCAAAAATTACAAATTTCTCACTTAAAGCAATGATAATAAAATTATTTAAGTATATCATAAATCAACAATGAACTCTTGGCAAAGGTGATATTTCCTTTTGCTATTGTAGAGTGCATGTATTTTCATACTAAATTATTTAAGAACATGAGATAAAGACATGTGAATTAATTTTATTTGCAATCCTGCATGATGCTTTATTGACTATGTTTGCTTTATGCATTACACCAATTCCAACATTGTGAGGGTATTTTTATATATGTTCCACGTTGACTAATAATTGCATAAATAAATAGTTTCTGAATGATACCATATATAGGTTAACATCTTTGCCTTTAGATGCTGAATGACCCTATATCTGAACATATGAGCCTCTAAATAAAAGTAAGCATTTCTTTGTGTTTAGTTTTTGACGAGGTTGAAATATTTTTAAGAAATTTTAGTACATTGCTTGAAATGGTACCGAATAAAGATTGGATGGACCTAGTAGATGATGATAGACTTGATCCAAAATATGAAGAAGGGGTTGATAAGTTTTTAGACTATGCATATGAGAAGCTGTTGGATAGTTTCAATGAAAAGTATGGCGACTTTGAAATTCGATGTCCATGTGTTAAATACAGCAATGTGAAGTCTGGTAATTGTGAGTCGGTAAAGTCCCACTTGATTGTTCATGGAATTATTAAAAACTAAAGATTTTGGTGTCATCACGGTGAAAGACAGGGTGAGTCTATATCGGAGTTTGATGAAGAACAAGAAGAAATGGAAGAAGAAAGCCAGAGTGACGATGAAATGCAAGAAATGATTAGAGATTTATTGCATAATTCAACTAGCGTTGTTGCACCTGATGCCATGTCGAGTTAGGATATTCTTGAGCAGGAACCAGATGGACATGCAAAACAAGTCTACAGTTTTTAGGTGACTCTGAGAAACCTTTATATGAAACCTCTAAATGTTCAAAGTTATTTGCTTTAGTAAAACTACTTCACATAAAGAGCCTAAATAGGTAGAGTAATAAATCATTCTCAATGTTGCTCTAGTTTTTGAATGAGGAGCTATTGCCAGGGGAATCAACGCTGCCTAATTCGTATGACGAGGCCAAAAAGATGATCCGAGACCTTGGCATATCATATGAAAAAATTGATTCGTGCCCATTCTCTTATATGCATTTTGGAAAAGTGAAGAAGGTCTTGATACGTGTCAGAGATGTGGTTCTTCTAGATGGAAACTTGATAAACATGGAAAAGAGATCAAGTGAAAGACAAATGGTAAAAAAATACCACAAAAGACATTGAAGATAGTTGAAAAAATACCACAAAATTTAGCGCTGATTCAGAAAACTTTGAAGAGGAGAATTTTGTACAAAATCACAGGAGAAGTGCAAGTACTAATAATGAAGAGAATGATGATTCTGTAGGTTTATGAGACTTAAAAATTATTATTATTTCTATTTACCTTTCAATTTATTTTTATGATTGGATTAATTATTACTCAAACTTTACAGAATCAAATAATCATCGAGTGCAAAGTGATGATGCAATACTAAATGAATCTCAATAAGAAGGTATATTCTTTATTAATTAAAAAAAAGAATATTTTTATCAATTTCTTTTTAATATCTTGATTCTAACATATTATATGATGTATGCAGTTGGTAATTCTCAAAAGAAGAAAAATCCACCTTGTGGTAGTAATAAGCGTCAAAAGTTGAATAATTTATCAAGGGGGGAGATCATTACTTTTTTATCAGAATAGAGCTATTGAAGCAGAATTTTCACGATATCTTAGAATTATTATTCATGATAGGAATATTTGCCCAATAGCTGTTGAGAATTGGGCCAAAATACCACAACAAAATAAAGATCACATGTGGGCATCCATTAAGGTACTTTGAAAATTAATTTTTGTAATTAGTCCTTAATTATTATAAATTATATTCTGATTCAAATTTTATGTAGGATAAATTTAATGCCGAGGACATAGGGCAAAAGAGAGATTCAGTAATGAGACACTTGCGTGATTTACGGAATAAGTGGCATGGTGACTTGCACAGGAAATATGTGAAAGAAAATTTATTGCAAGTTGCATTTAGAAATAAACCTGCAGAATTGAGTGTTGATGTCTGGGATTGGCTACTTAAGGAAATTATTTTTCTTTAAAATTTTAGGTATTAATCTCCTAATTTTATTTATTTTATTTCATGTATATTGCTAGATTATTGAAATTATATTTTAATCTTGATGTATAGAAAGCAAGCCAACAAAATACACTTAACAGATGCAAAAGAAAGATGCTCCACCACACAGGCAGTAAACCCTTTAGAAAAATTGTGTGGGACTTGGTATACATTCAAAACTAATTTCCTTTTTATTTAAAACTATTTTTTTAGTTTGATGATGTACTCATTTTTATTTAATATTTGAATAAGGGTGGTAAGTTAGGAAATCCACCTGATATAGCAAAAATGTTCCATGAAACCCAAAAGAAAGCTAATGAAACACTAGATACTAGGGATCAAGATAAATATGTAAGTAGAATATGTCTTTAAGTTTGATAATTATGCATTATATAGTACTAACATATGAATTTAATTTTATAGGATGAAATTGTCCAAGTTAAAAAAGCAAACCCTTCACTTTCAGACATTAAGATAGTTGAGAAAATCTGGGGGAATCAATCTCATGGTCACATTACTGTATTTGGTGGTGGAACTACTTTAAAAGATTTAAGAGGACTACTCCCTAGTCGATCTGATTTGGAAGAACGGGTTATAGAAGAAAAGAGAAAAAACCAAATGCTTCAACAATGCTTAGATGAGCAGGAGCAACAACAACGTTAACAACAACAAAGGATGTTTAACATAGAGTCACAAGTGAAAGTTATGCGGGAACTTTTTTTAAGGCAACCATCTTCACTGGCTCCTCAAACTTGAGAACATGTGCAAGACTAGGTAATTATTTTTTTATAAAATATCTTATATACTTTTATGATTGACTATTTGCACTAGAGAAAATGTTATTTTTACTTAATAAGATAATATTTGCTTATTGATATTTCTTAATTATGTGATTTTTTAATTTTTCAGGCTATCCATGCAAGATTAGGAGAGGGGGGGGGGGGTTGCTCGAGTGTTCTTTTGATGATGATTGTAACAACCGTAATTTTTAGATACGTATTTAAATAAAATTTTCTAGTATTTAAAATATTATATTATACTTTATTAATACTTTTCCTAATTTTTGGAATTTTCTGAGTTTTTTTAAATAAATAAATAAATAAAATATATATAGTCTTGTATATTTTTCTACTAAATATTAATTTATGGTTTAGTGATTTTTATATATAATCCTTTGGTGACTAATATTATTAATAACCTTGTTATAGTTGATGTAATCTTGAGCATAGTATCGTAGTGTATAAATATTAATAAAAAGATTTTTGGGAGTTATTAATTATTAATATAATTCAGATATTATGTGAAAATTTTGAAATTTTCCCTCTCTCTTTTTCTTCCATTTGAAATTTGAATTATTTCCTATTTTCCCCCAAATCAATTCCTAATCAGCTTATATACCCTTCCTTTTTATTCCCGTAAATCCCTCTCACACTTTCCTATTCTCCCACCCTCTCACAATTTGACAACTCATCCTCTCTCCAATCACCCTCTCTCCTCTTATTCAAGACCCCTTTCTTTCTCCTTCTTCTTCCTCCCAGCACCGAACCCGACCACCCAACAAACCCAACCTCATCTCTCTCTCCCTCTCTCGTTCGCCTCCGACACCCCAAGCCACCGAGCTTCGAACCCAACTACCCTCACCGCGCTGGTCCCAGCTCCGATGAACCTGACCGCCGCCGACGCCTCCACCTCTGGCCGCCTCCGTGACCATCTCCAACGCCCGCTGCTCCGCTCGTCACCTCCTCCCCGCTCGTCTCCGGCCTCGTCGCGCTGTTCGAGCCACCGCCTCCGACGAACGCAGCCTCCTCGAGCACCTCCCCTACACCCCGACCACCCCTAGCTGAGCAGCCGCCTCGGCCACCCTCCTCGCCAGCAACCACCCTCTGCCCCTCCCTCTCGCTGTCCCAACAGCCAGCCACCACCTAGCCGACCACCCTCCTTCACAGCCGCTCGCCGCTAAGCCTCACCCGACAGTCCCCTCTCCCTCTCCTGTCACCGCCTCGCCGACGACCCCAGATCCGAGCTCAACCCGACACCGCTGCCCACTGCAGTGACGACGTCCCTCCCCGCTGTCCCCTTTAGCCGTCGTCACAACCGCCTCTCATCGACGCCATCGACGTTCAGCCCGTCCCCTCTCAGATCTGAACCGTCATCCGCTACATCGCTGAGATCCCCGTGCCGTCGACGTCGAATCATTCGACGAACCCCGAGGCAAGATCCTTCTTGCTCAGATCTGAATACTACACCTGTTATAATTTATTTGCATAGTTATTTGTGACGTATTTATCTGCGTTGGTTGTTTGATGAATAATATTAGATAAATCATGATAATATGATACATACAATTTTCAGAATATTTATGTTGAGTTAAAAGAATTTATTTTGGCAGCGGAATCACTTTTGGATAATTATATTTATTAAAAAGAAATTATTTTGAGAATGGAATCATTTTAGGAAATTTATAATAATTTAAAAGGAATTATCTTAGCAAAAGAATCATTTTAGAATAATTATAAATAAATTAACGGAATTTGTTTTGAAAAAGAGATTATTTTGAAAGAATTTATTTTGCGAAAGGATTATTTTAAGTAAACAAATTTATTATTTTAGAAGGTTATTTTAGAACAATTTTATGATTCAAAATTCTTAAACTTAATTATCTGATATGTCATGATGGTATTGCTCATGATCAGTTGCATCGCTTGTTGTGATTGAGAATCATTAATAGTTCATGACCTTAGTGGTTTATGTATGACGAACGAGACCTAGAGACATGCTTATATTGTTGACTTAGAAATACTAGAGATGCTAGGGTAGGCAATCTTGGTTCATGTGAGTAGATGTAATTGTGATTATTTCCAGGCTCGCGCCAGCGCCTTGTGTCGGCCTGGGGTGGGCCTGAGGAGCAGTGATATTGTGGTTGTTGATTATTTCCAGGCTCGCGCCAGTGTCTTGTTTCGGCCTGGGGTGGGTCTGA
>BQKN01066706.1:770006-781607 GCA_022839385.1 Asparagus kiusianus | reverse complement strand
TTTCCAGGCTCGCGCCAGTGTCTTGTTTCGGCCTGGGGTGGGTCTGAGGAGCAGGGGTATTGAGATTGTTGATTAATTGAGATGAGTGATGTGATAGTTAGTTACATGTCCTTGATTATTGGCTAAGTATGAGTCTTGTGAGATGTAGGCCGGTTATACTTCCTTTCATACATAGATCGGGATTAATATTTAACTATCTATAATTTGAGACATATGGTATATACATGAGGGTTTCCTTGTTTGGATTATTTCGCTCGACGTACTACGTCTCGAGTTGTAGATTTTTAAGTATTAATTCCATCTATTGTATGACCGTGTTGCTTGGATGTTTTCTGATCGCTACCTGCATGATCTTGTCACCTGGTTGATTTTTGGATTCTTTTGATTATTAGTATTCCAGTTGTATGCCTCTATCGTTATTACTATCATCACATATTCTATTTCTATTTCTGTTATCGCATTGATCACGCATATGTTATTATTACTGTTATTGTATTTGTTCTGCCTTGGGGGATCTTGCCGTGTGTTTCACACGCTGACGTACTCCTATTTTCTGGATGTACGTCAGATTTAGGAGATGAGCAGCCTCAGTACGGGATAGTACAGGAGCCAGAGGATTTGCAGCAGTAAGGTCTTCCAGATGGATCAGAAGAACATCTGAAGCTTAGACTTTTTCTTTCTGTAGTAGTTGATGAGCACTAGAGCTCTTTTATAGTATTTCTTTAGTTGATAATGAATTTAGTTATTTTATCAGTACTTTTATTAAGGACTATGTATTTTATTCCTAGTTGAACTGTTTTTATAATAAGGGCGTGTTTGACCCATATTTTTATGTCTGGGATGATTTACCATTGATGATATGTCTATTTCTTATTCTGGGTTGTCATTATATTCTTGCTATGTGTGATCGGGGACCTGTGACTTCGTTTTGTATTTATTCTAGACGCTTAGCGTATTGGATTGAGAAGAAAAAAAAAGAAAAGAAAAAAATGATAGTGTATATTTCTTCTCAATCTAATACGTCGCGGGCTTGTTCACGTTCCGGTTCCCGTGTATTTTGGGAAGCGGGGCGTGACAATGATTAGAGATGAAAGGATGTGTCTTGTCCAGACTTTTATTTTAATTTGTTTTAGATAGTTTCACGTATTTTTCTTTGGAACAATTGAGATATTATCTCTTATTATTAGTATTGAATATTTGAGCATGATGGAATTTTATTTATTGATGTTATTAATGAATGGAGTTTTTGTTTTCCCTTTTATTCATTATTGGATATTTTTAATATATTTGTGTTGTGACTCTTAGTATCATGTTGAGAATTATATGATAGTTGCCTATGAATGGAAAGATTATCATTAATGTATATTAAAAATTTATAGTCTATAATGATGGTTTTATAAACTGTATTTTGTTCATCAACGAAGGGAAAGCACCATCGTTTATGAGTTACTAATTACCCACCATCATGACTTTTACGACGGTATCCGTCATTAATTAGTCTTCAACGATGGGGTTGTCACCTGTTATCACACAATAACAACAAGCGTACAAAATCATCATTACACAACAACAATGGGAATACAGAACCATCATTTAATGTAACGACGGAAAAATATCCCCGTCACTGATGGTAACGATGGGAAAATATCCCCGTCACTAATGGTAACAACGAGAAAAAAATCCCCATCACTGATTGTAATGACGGTGATAATTACCGTCACAGATATGAACGACGGTAATATGTTCTGTCGTTATAGACTCTATAATGACGGGTATTATAACCTTCGAGACCCTTTAGCAAAGAAGGTTTCAACAACGGGTGACAAAGGGATTTTTTTCCTGTCGTTAGCATACAATAACGAAGGTTTTTAGCTCTTTAACGAAGGGAAATCCCTTTGTTAAAGACGTAATTTCTTGTAGTGTTTGTTTATTAGGTATTCTAGACAAACATCGATGTTGGAGGTTAGATGGAATTGAGCGTAAACGATCATATCGATAGATATCGGAATGAAGCCAATACATTCAAGTCAAAGATTCAAGATCAAGTTTCATCCGCAACCAAGATCGAGCTTTAATGAGAGATCATTAGCTTGGGTATAGTGTTTTTTTAGGAGTTTAAACTTGTGTGCAAATATTTCAAGTTCAATATTATACACACACACATCATTTTCATTTTATTTGATTTAAAGTTTAGCTATATATATACAAAACAAATGTATATAATTATATACACACATATTTGTTTCATGTTGATATGTGCTTGAAATGATTTCATTAAAATCAAGTTTTAATAAGTTCATGTTCGTGCATGTTTTTGCAAAAGAGATGAGTTTTCACAAATGAGAAATTAAATTTGAGAAGTTATTTTTCTAACATGTTCTATTATATGTTTATAACCATTTCCCAGAATTTTATTATTTTTGGAGTTGATTTACTATGTCAAATTGATTTTACAAAATCAAAGGTTTTAACAGTTTTTAGAATCTAGAATATCTATCTTAAAACAGTAATATCTCACAAATGGAAAGTGATATTTCATAAATTATTCTCTAACATAATTATCTACATGTTTAGAAACTTTTTTAAAAATTTCAAGATTTTTGGAGTTAATTTACTATTTTTAAATTAATTTTATAAAATCAGGTACGTAAAATTTCAGAATCTGCCGTGCATGTTTTAAGTCGACCGTGAACAGTATAAGTCGACTTACTACAGTATAAGTTGACTTGCTATAGTATAATTCAACTTAACAGATGTTTTTCACCCTGTAACAGCTAGTTTATAAGTTAACTCATGAACAGTACAAGTCGACTTATAACACTGTAATGGCTAGTTTTTCAGAATGCTAAATTTTTTTTGGGATTTTTATCTTTTTGCTTGGTTTTTCTTGGTTTTTGGGGTTTTTTTCATGAACCTATATATATCTCATGCCCTCTAACTTCTAAATATAATTAGAAAAATTTAAATCAAGTTTTGGGCAAGTTTGTTTAGTGCTTCAAAGTGTTTTACAAGTATTTATGTGAAGTGGTTTTCACAAGAGGAAGAAGATATTATCAATTTCGTGTTTTGGGCTTCAATTTCATCTCTCTTACTCTTGTTTTCAGAGAAGTTTCACTAAACTTAATTTCTAGCTTGTATTTATATTTGTTTGTTGATTATCTTTTTCATTGAGCTAGATTTTATATTTAGTTTTGATATTGCCTATTGTTTACGCACACCCACTTGAGCTTAAGTATTTCACATAGTATATTGTGGTTGTAGAGTGTAACATTGAGTTTGGGTTTAATTGAGTTCTCACATTGTTTAGAGAACAAACATTTGTTATTGTGCTTATTTGTGAGATACACTTTGTAATACACTTGTACACTATGAGGAGTGTGTGACGAGAGACGGGGTCGATCAAGAGGAGTGGCGTCGATAGTAAAGCCTAGGGAGATGATGTAAATCCAAGCACTTGAGGAAGGCGACACAGGCTAGGCCAACACTTAGAGGGTGTAGAGTATGATTGAAAGTGTATGAGATTGTGAAAGTTTTCGGTGAGCTAGAAAATCGATTGTGAGGTGTAAACGTTTTGTGTGAATGTTGAAAACCCATTGTGATAGTGGATTCTCCCCAAGAGTGGGGAGCGAAGACGTAGGTCAGAATGACCAAACTCCGTGATCATCTTTGTGTGTTTATGTTGATTATTTGCACTATCTCATTTGCATATTTTGTTCATGTTTATTTCTCCCTTTGCATTATTACATATTCTTTCTCATAACTTGTCAAATATCTTAATTGCAAGAATAAATTGTTAATAAGTTTTATTTTGGTATTAAATCGGATTAGATTAGCAAATACCCTATGCACCCCTTCTAGGGTAATTTCATTTAGTATCAGAGCTTGATGCTCTTGATTTGTAGGTTAATCGCCTAGAGCCAAAGATCCAAGTTATCATATCTTGCTAATATAGTTTTGATATTTTTGTATCTTGCTTGCATATATATATATATATATATATATCATGGATATGCACGGTGCACCTAGCTTAGGTTATGCCATTAATGTTGCTCCTAGATTAGATGGTTTCCCCTATGCTCAATGGTGTGTTAGATTTAAACTCTTTGTTCGATCTAGACACTTTGATTTATGGTAAATTATTGACTGTGCTTATATTGTGCCCATATTGGAGAAATCCAAGTGGAGCAATCAAGAAAATGTTTACAATGAATAAGCTCTTTTTTGAATTTTTGCTTAACTCTTTTGACTCATCGTTTTCTAAAAAGCTTGATTCATTTTATAGTGCTTACTGAAGAGATTAAAGGAAAAATGGCAGAAAATAGGTTTGGACTTTCAGCGGTTGACCGCGAGTGGCTCTGCGGTCGACTGCGAGTGGCTCTACGGTCAACCGCAAACGTGCACGCAAGCTGGAAAAGTCTTTGGACTTTTCGCGATTGTCCGCCAGTGGCGCGGCGGTCGACTGGCCAAACCCTATAGTGATATTGAGTTTATGTCGTTGGATCCGGTCGAACGCACGTGGCTCTGTAGTCGACTGCGAGTCGGGCTGGTCCTAAATTTGGTTTCCTGTTCGCATTAGGTTTGTATTTTGATATATATTGAAATACTTATTTCTAGGGTTATGAGAGGAGAGTTCGAGCAGAGATTTTAGATTGTACTGAGCATATTAAGAGGGAGAACTTGTGAGCAAGTTGAGAGATTTGGTTTAGGGTTTATTTGAGTGATTTTGTAAGATTGTAACACTTTGTACTCTCCTTAATTTAGTAGAATCTCCCCATCCTCTCTCCATGGACATAGGCAAATTGTCGAACTACATATATCTCTATGTTTGGTTTGATTTGTCGTATTTGGATTGAATTGTTTTCGTGTGTGGTTGGTTCTCTTCTCTCGTGATCACAGATTCATTTGGTGTGCGAGCACGCTTCCGTATAGGTGCGCAACAATTGGTATCAGAGCACAACAATTGGTATCAGAGCTCAGATTTTAGATCTAGGGTTTTTGATTAGATAAAGGAAGATTCGTCATGGAAGCTTGGTTCTTGGAGTTCTAGGCTTCGGTGGAGATAGTGTTTGGGGTTGTCGTTGAAGATTTCGCTTTCCTCGTGTGGTTAGGAGATCTATTTGGAATCCGTTCTAGAATTCAGTTGGGTAACTTCTAAATTCTATAAAGTTTGAATCTTTTTTTACAATTTGGAGTTTGTGATTATGGGTGAAGAAGTTGGTGAAAGAAGCAAGATGGTGGGTACAGTTTAAGTTACGTTTCAAAACACTAAGATTAGTGTGGTGAAGTGTGACGGTAAGATCAATTTTGATTTGTGGATGAGCGACGTACATGACGCGCTTAATGCTTAGAATTTGGAGAAGACCATCATGGTCTAAGAGAGGTCACCTAAATATGAAGAGTCGGTATGAGAAAAGATGAATAGGAATGTTTGTGAAGTGATCAGGTCCTATTTAGAGCAGGAGTTGAAGTATGATGTGATTGGGGTGACGTCTATAGCGAAGATGTGAGAAATTCTCAATAACAAGTACCTTACGAAGAGTGTTGAGAACAGATTGCATTTGCTACGTAGGTTATTTAGATTTCAGATGTCCCGAGGCATCTCACTAGCAGTTCATGTGAACAACTACACTAAGTTGTTGGCCAATGTTGATGAGAAGATATCGGATGAGTACAAGTCTATTATTCTTTTGGGCTCCTTACCAGATGAGGAGTATGATACCTTTGTGCTTACTTTGTTAAACAAGAGATCTTCTATCACTTATAGTGAAGTAACTAATGTTTTGACGAATTATGATTTGAGGAGGAAGGGCAAGGAAACTTCCCGTGCTAGTACTTCAGGAGAGGCCTTGTTGACGAGAGGTAGAAGTCCATATCCGAGAGGTGATAATAGAGGCAGATCAAAGTCGAGAGGCCATTGCCAGCTAGGAAAGTACCAATGTGTATTCTGCAAAGAGCAGGGACATTAGAAGAGAGACTGTCCAAAAATTAAGGAGAAGAAAAATGGTAAGAAAAAAGGCCCGAAGGCTAATGAGGTGAATATTGCGAAAGACGATGATTCCGATGATTCAAGTTTTTCTCTTTTGATTACTCTAGAGATGAATCATTTGGATGCATCAGATTAGATGCTTGATTCTAGCGCTACTTATCATGTGACCCCTAGGCGATATTGGTTTGCATCATTTGAGAGACTTGATAGGGGTGTTGTTGTTATGGAAAATGATCAATCCTATGATATTTATAGGATAGGTACCATGAGGATTCAAATGCATGATAGAGTAGTCCGTAAATTGAAGGAGGTGAGATTTGTTCCTCAGTTGAAGAAGAATCTTATCTCGGTTAGAGCTTTGGAAATGACGGGATTCAAGGTGACTTTTGAGGATACTGTAGCAAAGGTTACTAAGGGATCTTTGATGGTGATGAAGAGAGTTCGTAGTTGGAACTTGTATTATCTAAAGGGAGTACCGAGGTTGGCTAGGTTGCTTTAGCTATTTCAGAGGCGGACATTAGCAGACTTTGGCATTACAGATTGTGGCACACAGGAGAGAAGTTACTACAGGCGTTGTGCAAGAAGGAGCTATTGAAGGGGGCCAAGAGTGGAAAGGTTGAGTTCTGTAAGCACTGTATACTTGGCAAGTAGACGAAGAAGAAGTTCAGGACTACTATTCATAGGATGAGGGGCATCCTGGACTACGTGCACACAGACGTTTGGGGTCCCACCAAGACTACATCACTTGTGGTAAACATTGGTTCGTCACGTTCGTTGATGACTATTCTAGGTGATGTTAGGTATACACCATGGCAAGGAAGAGTGAAGTACTAGATATATTCGAGGAGTGGAAGAAGAGATTGGAACTACAGACTGGGAGAAAGATTAAGATGTTGCGATCCGACAATGGTGATGAGTATACTTCAGACCTATTTCTTCAGCTATATCGAGGCGAGGGCATAGAGAGGCACTTCACGGTTAGTTATACACTATAACAGAATAGGGGTGACAGAGAGGTTAAATCAGTCTTTACTAAAGAAGATCCGATGTTTATTGGCGCATAGTGGTTTGGAGAAAATCTTTTGGGCTGAGGTACTTTCATATGCGAGCCACCTCATTAACATGCTGCCTTCATCTGCGATTGTGGGGAAAACCCCTATGGAGATGTGGTCGGGAGAGCCAGCACACGATTATAACCAGCTCAAGGTATTTGGGTGCCCTGCATATTATCATGTTAGAACTGATAAGTTAGAACCTAAAGGTAGGAAGGTTATATTTGTAGGATTCAGACGCGGTGTCAAGGGATACAAGATTTGGGATCCAGTTGATAAGAAGATTGTGCTGAGTAGGGACGTCACATTCAATGAGGCTTCTATCTTGAAGCTTTCCAGTTCTCATCAGGTGGAGAGCGACCCGACGGAGGAGATATCACAGGTGGTGGAGATCAATGCAGCTCCACATTGTTCAGATAGTACAGTATCTACTAGGGTGCTGACTGAGGTGACGCTAGGTGAGCACGATGGTGATTTGGGGGATACGGGTATAGATGTGCATAATCTGGAACCGACGACTCAGGTTCAAGATTCGATTGCGGTTCGGAGACAAAGGAGAGACATACAGATTCTAGCATGGTATGCCGACATAGTAGTTGCATATGCACTTCTGGTGGATAGTATCGATGAGTTGGTGCCTACTACATTCAGAGAGGCTGAACAGAGTTTGGAGGCTGATTCGTGGTAGGTGTCTGTGTATGAGGAGATGGAGTCTCTTCACAAGAACGATATGTGGGAACTTGTTGAGCTTCCAAAGGGGCGCAAGACGATTGGTTACAAGTGGGTATATATGAAGAAGGAGGGCATTGAGGGTACTCCAGTAAGGTTCAAGGCTAGGTTAGTTGTGAAGGGCTATGCACAGGAGGAAGATATTGATTATAATAAGGTTTTCTCTCCAGTGGTGAAACACTCTTCGATTCAGATTTTGCTAGCTTTGGTGACAGTATGGATTAGAGTTAGATCAGTTGGATGTGAAGATAATATTTCTTCATGATGATCTTGATAAAAAAAATATATAACTCGGCTATTGGGATTCCGAGCTGTAGGAAAGAAAAACCTAGTTTGTAGGTTGAAGAAATCGCTATACGGTTTGAAGCAGTCTCCTTGATAGTTGTATAGGTGATTTGATGGTTTTATGATTGATCATTCGTACATTCGAAGCTAGTTTGATCATTGTGTGTATTTTCACAAAGGAGATGCATACATCTATTTGTTGTTTTACATCGATAACATGTTGGTTGCCTCTATTTCCAGGTCTTCTATAGATGAGTTAAAGGCACAACTTTCAAAGGAGTTTGAAATAAAGAATTTGGGTGAGGCTAAGCGTATTTTGGGGATGAAGATCGGCAGAGACAAAGTGAAGGGCATAATTTATTTGACACATGTGGTTTATTTGAAGAAACTTTTACAGCGATTTTATGTTAGAATGGATACGAAACCAGTTAGAGTACCTTTGGGAGCCCATTTGAACCTTTCAGCTGACCTCTCACCGAAGACAGTTAAAGATCGAGAGTTGATGTCGAAAACTCCATATACGAGCGTGGTTGGGAGCTTGATGTACGCGATGGTATGTACGAGGTCAAATTTGTCACAAGCGGTGAGCATGGTTTCGAGATACATGCACGATCCAGGAGTGGGTCATTGGGACGCTGTGAGATGGATTTTGATGTACATTCGAGGTACACTCAATATTGGTTTGGTTTTTGAGTGAGACACTAGAGATGGGTAATTGTGCATTGGCTATATTGATTCGAATTATGCCGGGGATTTGGATAAGCGTCAGTCTATGACGGGGTATGTGTTCACTTTGACCCGTGCGCCGGTGCATTAGAGATGCACCTTACAGTCTACGGTGGCTTTGTCGACGATGGAGGCAGAGTATATAGCGATTATGGAGGTTGTGAAGGAGGCTATTTGGCTTCGAGAACTTTTGGAGGAACTTAGTATATCACAGCGGTTCGTTACCATTCATTGTGATAGTATGAGTGCTATCTATTTGACAAAGAATCAGGTTTTTCATGCGAGGACGAAGCACATTAACGTTCGTTATCACTTCATTCAAAATGTTCTTGAAGATGGTGATGTGGAGATTGTGAAGGTCCACACGAAGGATAATATGGCGGATATGCTCACTAATGTGCTTCCGAACAACAAGTTTGATCATTATCGAAACTTATTTTATATTCATGATTGTTAAGGCTGTTGGCGGCCATTTGGATAAACTACGGGCGGCTTGATCCCTTAGAAGAGGGGATACGTAGGCAACTATATTGGTGCATCTGATTTTGGAGAGATGACGCATTGGTGCTCTTTGTTTGGTGTCGGCTCAGTTTTGGAAAAACTTCACAAAGGTAGAGAATTGAATAGAATACAAGATAAATAGTAGAAAATAGGTTTAGATTTCCAGCAGTCGACCGCGAGTGGCTCTGCAATCGACCGCAAACGTGCACGCAAGCTAGAAAAGTCTTTGGACTTTTTGAAGTCAATCTCCAGTGGCGCGGCGGTCGACCGGCCAAACCCTGTAGTAATATTAAGTTTCTTTCATTGGATTCAGTCGACCACACATGGTTCTACGGTAGACCGCGAGTCGGGCTGGGCCTGAATTTGGTTTCTTGTTCGTATTGGGTTTATATATTGAAACACTCATTTCTAGGGTTATGAGAGGAGAGTTCGAACAAAGATTTTAGATTGTACTGAGCATATTGAGAGGGAGAACTTGTGAGCAAGTTGAGAGATTTGGTTTAGGGTTTATTTGAGTGATTTTGTGAGATTGTAACTCTTTGTACTCTCCTTGATTTAGTGGAATCTCCCCATCCTCTCCCCATGAACGTAGACAAATTGTCGAACCACGTATATCTCTGTGTTTGGTTTGATTTGTCGTATTTGGATTGAATTATGCTCGTGTGTGGCTGGTTATCTTCTCCCGTGATCACAGATTTGTTCGGTGTGCGAGCACGCTTCCGCATAGGCGCGCAACACTTATACATTGTGGAAATTCATAGAAGCACATCAAAGGGACTTGAAGGAGATTCAACGTGCTTTGGTGGAATTGACTTCAAGTAAGGTTGGAGTATCATCATCATGCACTCAGCCACTAGACGATAGCCCTAGTGTGGTATGCAATTCGGAATCCGAATATGATTTATCTATTGATAAACTCACATGTGCATATGATAGATTAATGCAAGCCTACACTAAGTTTCATAATAATTTTGTTAGTTTAAAAAGCAAGCATGTAGAATTAAAATCCAATCATGAGACACTAGTATCAAATTTGATATCATTGCTAATGAGAATGTAAATCTTAAAGAGAGTAATGAAAAATTAAAATTAAAAAAATACTAGTTTGTTTCATGAGAATGATAATGCCACGTTAGAAGTAGTAAATATTAAAAATGACGTTAGTTCTTTTTCTAACACTTATATATGCTCGACTTCTAATAATAATGCATTTGTGGAAGTAAATAAGTTGAATCATGTTAAGGACCACATATAATCTTTAGATTCAACCCTTAAAATATGCATTGATAATAATAAGAAACTTATGGATATATGAGCTAAGTCTAGAGCTACAATTTCAAAACCCACCCACCATGTACATATCTATAGCAAAATTTATAAGTATTCTATTTGCGACCGTAAATGCCATTTAGCTAAATTTTGCTATGATGCACATAAACCTAAGAATGCTAATGCTTCTTGTGCATATCATAAAGTTTCTTCATCATCACACACACATGCACATGCACCTATTGTTAATCATAAGCATGATCATGTTTTTAAATGTGAATTTTGTGGTAGACTTGGTCTTTTGACAAAATTTTGTTTTGATTTGAAAAGAGTTTCTCATTTGCAAAATGAATTTAAAAGACCATTTATGTTTACAAATGATTTCTATGCACCACCACAAGGTCAACGTAAATCTTTTCAACCCTTTCATTGCATACATTGCAATCGTAAAGGTCATTTGCACATGTATTGTTTTGACCGTGTCCGTGCATAAAATGCGCCCAAATGGGATTATAACCCTTAGGCTTTGGACTTTATTGATAGGGGTCATGTCTTTAAATTTATCAACACTAAAAATGTTTAGGTACCAAAATAAAATTAATTGAGTTTATTTTGTATTTTTGTATTTTTATTTCTTTTTTATTTTATTTGGATTTCATATTACTATAACAATGTAAATTGATAAGAATTTTTAAAATCACTCATACCCTCCTTTAAAATAAAGCATTTTCAAATATATATATGTACATTTACATTGTCAAAAAATTTAAAAGTGATTTTTGGATTTTTAAAACCATAGTTCATGATTCTCATATGATTTGTAGTCTTGGTTTGAACTATGTAGTTTTTGGTATGAACAATGTGTTTGTGCTTATGAGACCATTGTAAAACACTTTTGTGATGATACTTATATGTTTGAGCTTATGGATCATCAAATTGTGGTTTATAATGTATTCTTGTATATGGCTAGTGGTTTATAGTTGCTCACATAGCTATCATGCATATTTATTCTTTTGTGATGCAAATATGAGTTGAAACAAACTTTTCTAGTTT
>BQKN01066706.1:741253-769606 GCA_022839385.1 Asparagus kiusianus | reverse complement strand
TATATATATATATATATATATATATTCTTTTGTGATGCAAATATAAGTTGAAACAAGATTTTCTAGTTCTCCTGTCAAAAATAAAATAATTTGATCTTGATTTATCCTAAGCATAACTCTTTTTAATCTTTGTGGATAAAACACATAAATGTTTCGACATTATTTTTTGTGTGATCATGTATAAGAGATTGTTTTGCAAGAGGTGATTTGAGCATGATTATCATTTGAATCAAATATTTGCTTGATCACTTACTTACATCTAAAAAAATATTTTTTGTATGTTTTGATGGTATTGTGTTTTTAAAGTTCTTAATCAATCATGACTTTTCGTTTACCTTTGAATTTCATTTGGAAAAATATATAGACTTTGAATTTCTTTTGGTATCATTTGTGGCTTTAATATGGATTTTTAAGGATTCTTTGATCCTCGTGATTTTCATGGACTTATATATAAGTCTATATATTATTCTTTGTTTATGTTTGTGTATTAAGACACCATTTCCATATATGTGTTCTCAATCGAACATGATTTATGTTTGACAATTTATATATATTTTTAGATTCATTGATAAATCATTTGATTTTTAATTTTTTATTTTGATTTTTGAAATTTTTTGACCCTTGTGACAATTTGTCTTAATGATACATATATATGTGTTCACTTGGTCTTCTTTAATGTGAGTTGTGTTTAGGATATTCTATATCCATGCTTGCTCACATATGTTTACCATACTATTTAATGCATATATTCTCTATAACATTTTGATATGGGGAGTATTCCTTATATTTGTTTTATACTCACCAGGCTTATTTGTAGGGGGAGTTTTCGCTCTCTTATTATTTTTCCCTATTTTAATGTTGACAAAGGGGGAGAAACAAGTGGCTTGTGAATATTTATGAGTATTTTGCTTTATTGCATGTTTTATATATACTCTTTGTGTAGATTCTTTGTCATCATAAAAAAGGGAGAGATTTTTAGGTCTCATGTTCATGAGCCTACATATCTAATCTTGTTTTTTGATGATTTGCAAACAATCCCTAACATCGTTTATCTAGTGTTTGTATTTGTTTATTATGTATTCTAGACAAACATCGATGTTAGAGGTTGGATAGAATTGAACGTAAACGATCATATCTATAGGAGGTTGGCTTCATCCGCAACCAAGATTGAGCTTCAATGAGAGATTATTAGCTTGGGTATAGTGTTTTAGTTTTTAGGAGTTTATACTTGTGTGCAAATATTTCAAGCTCAATATTATACACACACACACACACACACACACACACACACACACACACATCATTTTCATTTTATTTGCTTTCAAGTTTATCCATATATATACAAAACAAATATATATAATTATATGCACACATATTTGTTTCATGTTGATATGGGCTTGAAATAATTTCATTAAAATCAAGTTTTAATAAGTTCATGTTCGTGCATGTTTTTACAAAATAGATGTGTTTTCACAAATGGGAAATATAATTTGAGAAATTCTTTTTCTAACATGTTCTATTACATGTTTATAACCATTTTACAAAAATTTATCATTTTTGGAGTTGATTTACTATGTCAAATTGATTTTACAAAATCGAGTGTTTCAACAGTTTTCAGAATCTAGAATATCTGTTTTAAAATAGTAATATCTAACAAATGGGAAGTGATATTCCATAAATTCTTTTCTAACATGATTATCTACATGTTTAGAAACTTCTCTCAAAATATCATAATTTTGGGAGTTGATTTATTATTTTTAATTAATTTTACAAAATCAGATACGCAAAATTTCAGAATCTGCCGTGTATACTTTAAGTTGACTATGAACAGTATAAGTCGAATTGCTATAGTATAAGTAGACTTAGGAGATGTTTTTCAGCCTGTAACGGCTAGTTTATAAGTTGACTCATGAACAGTACAAGTCAACTTATAACACTGTAACGACTATTTTTCCAGAATGTTGAATTTTTAGGATTTTTGTCTTTTTGCCTGGTTTTTCTTGGTTTTTGGGTTTGTTTCATGAACCTAGCTATATATACCATATGCCCTCTAACTTCTGAATATAATTAGAAAAATTTAAATTAAGTTTTGAGCAAGTTTGTTTAGTGTTTCAAAGTGTTTTACAAGTGTTTATGTGAAGTGGTTTCCACAAGAGGAAGAAGACATTATCAATTTCGTGTTTTGGGCTTCAATTTCATCTCTCTCACTCTTATTTTTAGAAAAGTTTCACTAAACTTATTTTTTAGCTTGTATTTATATTTTTTTGTTAATTATCTTTTTTATTGAGCTAGATTTTATATTAAGTTTAGTTTTGATGTTGCTTATTGTTTACACACACTCACTTGAGCTTAAGTATTTCACATAGTATATTGGGGTTGTGAGAGTGTAACATTGAGTGTGGGCTTAATTGAGTTCTCACCTTATTTAGAGAACAAATATTTGTTATTGTGCTTATTTGTGAGATACACTTCTGAGAGGAGTGTGTGGCATGAGACGGGGTCGATTCCAAGAGGAGTGACGTCGGTACTAAAGCCTAGGGAGAGGTTGTAAATTTGAGTACTTGAGAAAGGCAACACGGGATAGGCCAACACTTGGAGGATGTAGAGTGTGATTGCAAGTGTGTGAGATTGTGAAAGTTTTCGATGAGCTTGAAAACCGATTGTGAGGTGTAAACGTTTTGGGTGAACGTTGAAAACCCGTTGTGATAGTAGATTCTCCCCGGGAGTGGGGAGTGGAGATGTAGGTCAGAAGGACCGAACTCCGTGATCATCTTTGTGTGTTTGTATTGATTATTTGCACTATCTCATTTGTATATTTTGTTCATGTTTATTTCGCCCTTTGCATTATTACATATTCTTGCTCATAACTTGTCAAATATCTTAATTATAAGAATAAATTGTTAGTAAATTTTATTTTGGTATTAAATCGGATTAGATTAGCAAATACCCTATTCACCCCCTCTAGGGCAATTTTATAATGGTGATGAGTATGAAGACACCAGATTCAAGAAGTTCTACTATGAGCACGAGATTAGAATGGAGAGATCCATGTCCGGTACGCCTCAGCATAATAGTGTAGCTGAGCGGATGAACCGAACATTGATTAAGAGAGTCAGAAGCATCCGTATATAGCCAGGTCTATCGAAGCAGTTCTGGGGAGAAGTAGTCAACACAACAGCTTACTTGATCAACTGAGGTCTATCGGTTCCATTGGAGCATAGAATATTAGAGGAGGTATGGTGCGGAAAGGAGGTAAAACTATCACATCTGAGAGTTTTTGGTTGTGTAGCCTATATGCACATCAGTGATCAAGGTAGGAATAAGCTTGATCCTAAGTCTAAGAAATGCAATTTTATCACTATGGTGAAGATGAGCTTGGCTACCACATTTGGGATAACGAAAATAAGAAAGTGATCCACAGCAGAGATGTGATATTCAACGAGAATGTGATATACAAGGACATGCACAAGACAGATGCCTTTGACTTAGAGGAGAGCGAGTCAACATTTGTAGATGCAGATGATGTCCCAGGTAACCGTTCGAAAGAATTAAATGCAACATGTCCTCAGCTAGAAGAGCCTATTGAACAGAATGGTGCATAGGAGCCTAATGTACCAGCTTTGATATTGAGAAGATCTTTTCGGCCTCCTGTGCCCAACAGGAGATATATGAACTATCTGTTGCTGACAGATGGAGGGGAGCCTGAAAGCTATAATGAAGCTTGTCAGAGTAGAGATACGAGCAAGTGGGAGCTTACCATGAAAGAAGAGATAAAGTCTCTGATCTTAAGCCAGACATGGAACCTAGCTAAGTTGCCCACGGGTAAAAAGGTACTCCACAACAAATTGGTGTACCGGGTTAAAGAGGAGCATGATGGCTCCAGAAGATATAAAGCCTTTCTAGTTGTCAAAGGATTCCATCAGAAGAAGGAATTGACAACACCGATATTTTTGCTCCCGTGGTGAAGCTCAATACTATCAGGACAGTGATGCGTATTGTAGCTATTGAAGATCTTCATCTCGAACAGTTAGATGTGAAGACACACATTTCTTCATGGAGATCTAGAAGAGGAGATATACATGCACCAACCAGAAGGTTTTCTAGAAGAAAAAAAGAAAAACCTAGTGTGCAGACTCAAGAAGAGCCCTTATATAGTTTGAAACAGGCCCCAATACAGTGGTACAGAAAGTTTGACTGCTTCATGCATAAGGAAGGTTTTCAGAAGTGCAACGCCGACCACTGTTTCTATTGCAAAAGATATCAGTCCAGTTATATCATCTTACTGCTGTATGTTAATGATATATTAGTTGCAGGTGCAGATATGAAGGATATTAGGAGTTTGAAACAACAGTTGTTAAAGGAGTTTAACATGGAAGACTTGGGTCTAGCAAAGAAGATCCTTGGAATGCAAATCACGAGAGATAAGAAGAAAGGGTTCTTGCAATTATCTCAGACAGAGTATATCAATCGTGTTTTGCAGAGATTTAACAAGGGGGACGCCAAACCAGTCAGCACACTATTGGCCAGCCATTTTCGCCTATCAAAGGATCAGTCTCCTCAGTCAGAAGAAGAAAAAGAGAGTATGGCTAAGGTTCCTTACACCTCAGTCATTGGAAGTTTGATGTACGCAATGGTCTATATAAGACTAGACATTGGTCATGCAGTAGGAGTTGTCAACCAGTTTATGTCGAATCCAGGAAAAGCCCACTGGGAAGCGATCAAGTGGATTCTGAGGTATCTACGAGGCACCACACAGAAGTGTTTGCACTTTGGTAAGGGAGATTTGTAAGTACAAGGGTACGTAGATGCAGACTTTGGAGGTGAAGTCGATCACCGAAGAAGCACCACCGGCTATGTATTCACTGTCGGAACTATAGCTGTTAGTTGGATATCACAGATATAGAAGATTGTCACTCTATCCACTATAGAAGCTGAGTATGTACCAGTGATTGAAGCTAGCAAATAGATGATATAGCTTCAGGGTTTGTTAATTGAGTTGAGATTCAAATAGGAAAAGAATGTTTTGCATAGTGATAGTCAGAGTGTGATTCACTTAGCTAAGAATTTAGCATTTCATTCTAGAACGAAGCATATTAGGCTTCGTTACCACTTCATCAGATCCCTGTTGGAAGATGACGTGTTAAAACTAGAGAAGATCTAGGGAAGTAAGAATCCAGTAAATATCTTAATAAAGGCTATGACCATTCAGAAACTAGAGTTGTGCGTAACTTCAGTTGGCTTTCATGCATAGGTGATGAAGGCGGAGCCACACTATAAGAAAGCTTGTTGATTACGGTTTGGTCTCTAAGTGGGAGATTGTTGGCTTTGGGTGTAGACTCAAACCTCCACGCAGGCGAGTTCCAAGCGAGGTGAGCTTAAGATGAGTTCGAGGTAGGCGAGCTCTACTCAGGCGAGCTCGAGGCGACACAGGCGAGTTTGAGCTCCACAGGCGAGGTCGAGACAGGATAACGATAGCCTATCGCTAGGATTTCCCTATAAAAGGGAACTAGAGCATGAGAATCTGTGCTTCTTATTTTTCTCGCGATTTCTCAAAACTCCTATCGGTGGCTGTAGGGTCAAAAAATTAATGATTGAATTCCTTGTTTTAAGAATGGGTTCGATCACTTAGTACGAATCTCTTACAATCACTTACTCTCGATTACAGAGGAAGAGAAGATTAATTTGACTTCTCTTTAGTTTAAAAGTAGGTTCTTGGTGGCGAAAGGATGCCTCACTCGATGCTTGAGTCGAGCTTGCTTCCCGTTGATGATCAGATCAAGATCGCTTCAACTCGAGAAGAGAATCAGACTTTGTTGATGGCTTAGATTGTTAGAACCGAGGTTCGGATCTCAATCTTGAATGCTAAAGCTCTGCCTCTCATGCTCCTCATCTGCCCCCATCCTTTTATAGCCACTCATAGTTATTTATAGGCCTTTAGTGCGTAACTGATGCGCTGAAATTGTGGAGTCGTAGCGTAACTGATGCGCTAAAATCGTGGAGTCATAGTGTAACTGACTCCTTAGATTTAGCCCACATAGCTGACTGGGTTTTCGGAGCCGTTATAGCTGGATCTCCCAGGAAAGACGAGCCTCGCTGTATGGCAAAGTTTATCTAATTGAACAAGGCTCAATATGCAGCGAGGTTCATTTTCTAAGGCCAACTTTGCAGTATAGCGAACTCTGTCTTCACTGATGCCATCTGACGAGCTTCGTATTAACTAACGAACTTCGTCTTCGATAGCTGAGTCCAACTACGTAGCAAGTCTTATAAATTTCCTTTTGATGAGCCTCATCTTCACTAATGAGCTTTACGTCTGGTAGTGAGTTACGAACCTCGTATCCAATGACGAGTTTCGAACCTCGTTTCCAATGATGAGCTTCAAACCTTATTTCTAATGATGAGTTTCGAACCTTGTCTTCAATGACAATCTTCATCTTCTAGAGTAGCTTTGTCCATAATGATGAACTTTGATGTTGAGCTTTGGGGCGTAGCAAAACTCATCTTTTGATGTCGAGCTTCACTATGTGGTGAACCCCGTCTTTTGATGTTGAGCCTCGCTGCATGGTGAACCTCGTAGGAGAAGCTGTCAGGCGAGCCTTAATTAGTTCAGGTGAGCTAAGTTGTTAGGTGAACTTAGAATTGCAGGCGAACTTCAATGTTCAGGCGAAGTCCAGTCTTGCAGGCGGACTTCAGAACATACTACGAAGAACGAGTCATAACTTTCAAACCGTAAGTCGGAATTAGATGAATTATATATTAAAATTAACTATCTCGACAAGACGGAACCAACCAAACCTACCCCAAAGGGTTTGGTTTGCTCCTGTCCATTTCGCCAAATTCTTTACAGTTTAAGAGATGTTAGCGTTTTTGTCAGTTTTGAGCTTCTTTGCTAGAAATTAAGGTAATTTTTATTGCCTACAGCGGCGAATTTTTCTACTCTTTTTCCCAACGCTCAGCAGAGATTTTAGGGGGGGGGGGGAATTTAAGAGGTGTTTTCATTGTAGCTACAGTGACGATTTTGCATTTATTGAGAGATCTCAGTTTGAGATCTGCTCTTTTGTAAAGCTTTGTAATTCCTTTGATTAATAAAAAATTAATTGTGTGGCTCCCGAGGACGTAGGCAAGTTTGTTGAACCTCGTAAATATTGGTGTACTTTTCTTTACTGTGTTTTCTTGCTGTTTTAGGGGTTTAGCGTAGCCTCGTAATTCTCAAAAACAAATAGAAACATATTGAAATAAAACAATTTTGTGACTCCAATTCCACTAGCATATAAATTTAAGTGATGTTTTTCTTGACATCTGATGATGTACAATAGGATCTATAATAATTGTGAAAGACATGATCAATCATATCATATCATATCATATCATACTCTTTTAAAAGTGGGGTCCTGAGAAAAACTTTCTATGGACAAAAATACCCTCACCTTTTTTAGATATTATGTTTTTTATCATATCCTATCATAATTCATTTTAATAAATAAGGATAAATAAATAAGGATAAACTTCAATAATCCTATCCTATCCTAGTTATTAGCTCGGATTTGATTTAAGTATTTTAAAAATAGAAAATCTTAAAATTTATATGTAATAAAAAACATATAAAGATTTGAATTAGGTGCCTAACAAGTCAAAAAAAAAGGAATTCTTTATCTTATCATTCATTTTTTATATTAAATTTAAAAAAATAAATATTTTAAAATTTTCAAAATCTAAATATTACAATTTGGTACCTAACAAGTAAAAAATAAAACTTTTTATCTTATCATTCATTTCTATATATTTAAATTTAAAAATAAAGATAATTCATTTCTTTTTGATTAAATTTAAAATTAGAACTTTTTATCTCATCATTTGTTTCTTTATAATTAAATTAAAAAATAAAGATAATAGATATTATTATAAAATATTCTCACCTCCTAAATTATTTTCATAATTAAGGAGACAAATGTCTACATGAGTGACTAAGCTAGAAAATATCCAAAATCCATAAAATTGGCACAACTTGTATACTAACCCAATTTTTTTTTGATGATTTTACAAAAAAAAATCAACCTACAAACTTAGTAAAAATAGCCAAAATACTTTAGTGAATTATATATTTAATACCAAACCCAAAAGCTTTAAAATATTAAAAAATTTGTAGAAAAATCCTAGATTTTACAAATTTATACAAAACCTTGATTTTATGAAATTTGCGCAAAAATCCAAAAGAATTCCTTACATTTAAAATTATCCTAATTAATAGGAATATATTAGATATGATTTCATTGTGATCATGTTCTAATTAATTGATTTATCTTCAATAAGATGCAAGCTATAAATAATTTTTCAATCTCCACGTGCAACCATTTGTTAAGAAATTAAAACAAAGAAAATCTAAGAACTTAATACAATATTTACTATAAAAAACATATAAAAATTTAAAATTTCCACCTTCTAAATATTTAAATTTTGCTAACAAGTAAAAAATATAACTTTTTATTTTATCATCTATTTCTTCATATTTCAATTAAAAGATAAAGATAAAGATGTTGGAGAATTTTAGCCCCCCCCCCCCCACTATGATCTCCGCAACTCAGAAACTAACCCACAATCAACAAGATAGAAAACAACCACAATTAAGAAGAATGAATACTGTTATTTATGTGATTCGGTCAATCAACTTTGATCTACATACACGGAGTAACAATACGAGAAATCCATTATATATCAGAGAGAACTATAAGAGGAACCACTAAGCTCTAGTCTCTCAATCTCTCAACCTCACATACATAATCAACTCTCATATTCTCTTCAAAACCCACTCCTTACAATCTTTTGAATGGATAAAGACTGCGACACCCTCTCCTAATATTGTAATATTTTGTACGGTTAAAGACTACAAAACCATCGTCTCTCGCATAATATTCTTGAATCAGGCTACGCCCTCTGCTAACCCTAGATTACAAGAATGTTGGCTCTCTCTTCTCTCCATTTTTTCTCTAATAATAGATGAATATGTATAGGGAAACAAAAGCCCTATCTCTAGCCTAATTTCCTAACTAGAATAGAATTCACCCCTAATCATTATGAGACTCAATCTTCTAATCATGATAGATCTTTAAGCCTATCTAATTTCCATGAAGTTATACAAAGAATCAAAGACACAATCCAAACAATCTCCACCTTAGATTTGATTCCTAAGCCACCTTGAAGATCTACCATTGCCATCTTAAAACTTTGCATCTCCCACACTATCGTCTTCTATTTCTTTGCGCTTCAACCATAGCACCCTCACTCCTACGTAGTACATACCACACTCCAACATGGATGCCCGTGACCCTCACTATGTCACCTGCCTTACCGTGGTGCTTCCATCTTTCTTATGTGCACCAAGAGATCTTCGTCAACTCTAACATTAGAAGTAAATCAACCATGCTTATCCTTCCAACTTGAGCCTAACAATAACCTCGCCCCGTTTGTTGTTCTTGTGCTCCACTTGTATCGTTCATCTCAACCTATATCAGTGTACCTTTCCTACACCACACTACGAGCTGGATGTCTCTATCTCCTCCATCACTTGACTTAGACCGAATATGACCATTCATTATCCTATAACTCCCTACAAGTCTAATGCAACTATCTTCATCAACATGTGTGTCACTCGGCCGTGCCCACTTTCAAGCTCCATCTAAACTGACACTATCATCCACGAGGCTACACACCAACCAACTCATACTCCTGTGATGCTTCCAAATAATTATATGCTGACAACTCTACTGCTAGAATCATGTCTAATTCTCTACACCTGTCTCATCCGTCGCATACTTGTATTTCCTATCTGCCATCAGATTTGTCTCACCATCACCGTCAAAACTTTTCTATACTTTCTAACTAATCTGAGCATAATTTGAAAAATCAGACCCTTCCACCGTGTTTAGATCACTCCAAAACCTAGAAATCAACTCCTGGATTGCTAAAACATGCCTCATATTCATCATTTCACACACCAATCAACCTCAGGCATTGTTCTGAGTTTAAAAATAAATCCATACACCTAACTCCAATTTCAGCCATACATCGGATCCTCACATGAATTCTATTCCCACTTGAATTAACATTCACATGACCATGCACATAATTCCTTTACGTGGTCCCACCTAAGTCAAGACCCCTCACATGCTTCTCTTCTTCGCTCACGCAACGCTTCTCCTCCTTTTTTTCTTTATCTTGATTCTTGTACATCCACCGGTCTTCACTTTCGCACGCTGTTTATCTTGAAAACTAACTCTCAGATTCATCACCATCGCTTTGATACCACTTGTTGGAGAATTTTAGTCTCCTGCATACTATGATCTCTGCAACTCAGAAGCCAACCCACAATTAACAGGATAGAAAACAACCATAATCAAAAAAAATGAACACTGATATTTATGTGGTTCGGTCGACCAACTTTAACATACATTCACGAGGTAACAATATGAGAAATTCACTATGTATCAGGGAGAACTACAAGGTGAACCACTCAACTCTTGTCTCTCAATCTCTCAACCTCACATACATAATCAACTCTCATATTCTCTCTAAAACCCACTCCTTATAATATTTTGAATAGACAAAGACTGTGAAACCTTCTCTCAATGTTGTAATCTTTTACACGATGTGACGCCCTAGGGTTCACACAAGACTGCAGTCCAAGGTGAAACCCAAATTGTCAAACCTACCATGCACCCACACAATGCATTAACACGTTTCACCAATTATAGTAATATCCTCTAGTAGAATCAATAAGAAGTGAAGGTACAAAACAAGCAAAATAAGGAAGTAAAAATAATAGACATGATATAGAAGAAGAGATCTCATAAATAAAAGAATCATGTCTCAACTGAAGTACATCTGATATCTGCAATAATAAAATGTCTCAACATGAATCAACTAAATCACATACTAAGGTACTCTGCCTTTATAAAATAAATACAACTCTAAAGTCTGAACAATGAACATAATTATACAGTGGAGCTTCAGCTACTAAGACTGTGTGATGACGACTATGCTAGAACTCTATCATTCCGCGACTCTCCGAAACTCTGAGCTGCTTGAAAGAGATATTTAAATAAAAAGAATAATAACAAGAGCGTCAGAGTATTATAGCAAGACCACCTTCATCCGCCCCCAGGGGAAGGGCTGCTAGATGAAGTGGAGGCTCTACCTATTAAGTATAGTCTACCTAGATCATTTTTCCCATATCTAATGGAATCAATATTTAAACACCTACAAAATGAGACATAGTACGTTGAGTGAAATAATCCAAACAAGAAAACCCTCATGTATATACAATATGTCTTAATTTGTAGATACCTAAACATTAAGACCGAACTAGTGATAAACAATCTAAAAAAATTAATAATTAGAAACCCACAACACGAGACTGGTACGTCGAGCAAAATAATCCAAACAAGAAAACTCTCATGTATATACCTTATGTCTCAAATTGTGAGTCCCTAAATACCAATTCCAACTCTATGAATGAACACAACACTCAAAAGAAAATACTTCAAACCTCAACTATATAGAACCGATATCACATCTCGAACTACACTTGAGTAGTTGGCGTAATAATAAAAGAATATCTCACAACTCAAAACACCATAAGCCATATCATGTATGTCACATACCAAAGAAAGTACCCTACTCTTGGGTAATCTAACATGGGTGTAAACTACCACTATAAAATATGTATATATGCATCTCCACGTGCAATAGCGATACTTTTGTAAGGTTCTTACTCAATCGCTCTGCGGCATTAGGTTTTATCTCCTTAATCTAGATATATGAAATAATGGTACTTTTATAAGGTTCTCATAATATCATATGGATTCAATGTCATTACCCAATCACTCTGCGACAATAGGTTTTATCTTCCTATTTTCAGATGATACATCTAGATGATTGTCCAGCGGAGTATAGGCATATCAGCACAATCCAAAAAAAATCCCGATCATCTTCGAGTATTGGTACAGTCATGATCTCATTGTAGGAAACATCCAACTCCTAGTGTGGTACAGTCACGGTCTCATTGCGGGGAAACATCCACACCGATCATCCATAACTGATGAACAATACTTTATTATATGTTATTACACTTTCATCAACTCAACGTGTGTAAAAAATCTCAACAGTGCGTGTTAACACAACAAAATCTAAGTGTAGGTGCACATATATCGGTGTATGTATCAATATCTGGCATTCACCAATATTCCAGGTGTTAAACAACTCTTAAATATCGTAATACAATAGTACAAAATCGAGAAACTCTCTCGAAAATCAAAACAGTAAAGAACAAACATGCACATGCCATACAAGGGTTGCCGGCTGATCGTACCTTTACGTCGATCGATAGAGATAGGGTCCAGGGGTTGCCTAGGCTTCTGCCTGGGATGCGGCCGACCGCCGCTAAGGCGCGGTCGACCGAACCCGATATATACAGAAACGTGCAGGTTTCTGCACTGTTATGTTCGTGTCATGTTTTTATAATTTAAACATGTTTAAATCATACTGAAATATACTTAAAACATTATGAACATCAAAATATCATCTCTGGAAATTATCAAACACCAAAAACATGATTACTTGCAAAAAGAAACATGCTTAAACCCTTAAACATGCATGAAACATCACTATGACGATTAAACTTATAAAATCTCAGTTAAACAATATGAAACATTAAAACATAATAAAAATAAATATGAATAGAAGAAAAAATTTGTTTAAACATATTCATCTTACTTAGGTTTTACAAACTTAGGGTTTAAGCATAATTAACTTACATGAAAACTCAACTAGTTTGTAAATCTAGGGTTTAAACATGATTAAAGCATGATAAACAAGATAAAAACTAAAATAATTTTAACCCTAGTGATCATGATCATGTTACTAATATAAACAGTCAGGAAAAAAAAAGATCTAACATTTGTTTAAGATTTAACATTAAAAATCTTATATTTTCCACATTGGCTTAAGCTTAAACATGTAAAACATTGATTTAAACATCTTAAATCATTTATTAACTAAGGGTGCAGGTTTGGATGAAGATGATCTTACCTTAATCTCATGTGCAAGCCTCTGAAACAAACAACAAGAAATTCACAAGTGTAAACAACCCATTCTCCCTTGTCACACGTTGATGATCTCGCCCTCGTATTGGTATTGTGCTTCACAAAGCTCTCAAAATTCATAATAAAAAGATCTAGGTTTTTTGAGGGGAAAGGGTAGCTGATAGAGTTCAGAGATATGATAAAAGAGAGGAATTTTTATAAAAAATATAGGTATTTATAGAGGCAAACCCGAAACAAAACCGTTTGACCTGAACTAGGAAACCTAATCTGACTGGGAAAACCACCTTCGGTATTTTAGCTGTAACTTTCTCATCTGATCTTAGAATGAGGTGATTTAAGATTTTTTGGAAATTTTTTGAAGAGACTTATAACTTTGGTCTTTTGATTTTTTCTAGATTCTAATTTAATCATTATGTAAAATACATAAACTCTTAACTGGTCATTTTTTCAGATTTCAGGCTCGTGTATATAGTGCATGATTTCACTCCTATATTCACATATATACATTGAATTGATCTCAAATCAATTTTTACTATACTCAAACATCAATAAATATTGTTTATCACCATATAACATATTTATTATTATTTATCAATATATTTTCAAATTCACGGGGTTTTACACACGGTCAAAGACTACGAAACCATCGCCTCACGCATAATATTTTTTGAATCAGTCTATGCCCTCTGTTAACCCTAGATTATAAGAATATTGGCTCTCTCTCCTCTCCTTTTATTTCTCCAATAATAGAAGAATATATACGTAAATCAAAACTCTATCTCTAGTCTAACATCCTAACTAGAGTAGGATTTAAAATCCTAATCATGATGAGACCGAATCTCCTAATCATGATAGATCTCTATTCCTATTTAATCCTCATAAAGTTATACAAAGAATCAAAAACACAATCCTAACAAAAAATTATTAGATGATATTATAAAATATTCTCAACTCCTAAATTATCATCATAAATAAGGAGATAGATGTTAATTATGTGTCATTAACCAAGCTAGAAAATATCCAAAATTCATAAGGCTTAGACTTACCCAACATGTACAAATATCCAAATGACTTCCAAAAATTTGAAGATTTTACCAAAAAACTTTACAAAATTAGTGAAAATAACCAAAAGACTACAGAACTTGAATATTTGTAAAAAAGTTCACATAACTTATTGAAACTGAAAAGACTTTAAAGTATTGAAAACTTTGTAAAAATCTAGGACTTTACAAAATTTGTAATAAATTTGTAGTAAACCTGTGAACAGTCCGAGACACCATTTGATATCTCGACACTGTGCGCGACACTGTTCACCTGAGATAGTGAACAGTGACATGGGATTTTCTTTAGGCTTAGATCCGTTTTTGGCCTTTTTTCACTATAAATATGAACCTATTTCCTAGGGTTTTTTGAGAGAAGAAAAAAGGGTTTCTTTGGCGGCTAGAAAAGAGAGATCCTGAGGAGAGAGCTTTAGAGAGATTTTACAAGAGAGAGGTTAATTTCTTTTGGGTAAAAATCAAATCTTCTTCTTTTGAGATGAGCTTGTGGATTGTACAAGTCGTCGGTGTTCTCCTCATAGTGGAATCTCCCCTTCCCCTTCTCCCATGGACGTAAGCAAGTTTGCGAACCATGTAAATCTCATGTCTTTACTATTTTCTAGGTGTTGGCTATTGTTTATAGGTTCCCTCGACACGTCAGTCCTAGAACTGATGAGAGAAAGAATGTATATTTTACTTTGTTAAGATATTTAACTTTCTGTTCTTATTTCCTTAGTGAAATGAGAATATAGAGATTGACTTGAACTTTTGTGACAATAAAAGCCAGAGCTTTCTCTCGGGTTATATCTCTTTCGCGATGTGAGGGCGTAACTTTACGCCTAACAATTGGTATCAGATCTGTTATTCAGATTGGGAGTGGTGTAGCTTTTGATTTGAGGTGGTGCTCGACAATTTCCTGAGAGAAGCAGATTTATTAATACAAGCAGAGGATGACGCCAATTAGCAAAACAGTTAAAGTTGAAAAGTACTAGATCAAAAAGTTTAATGGGAAGAATGATTTTTCCTATTGGAGGATACAGATAAAAAACTCGTTGATTTTACAAAAATTACACAAGGCTTTGGCTAAAAAAGAGAAGAAGCATAAGGATATATCTTATAAGGATTGGGAGGAGCTGGATCTAGAAGCACGGGCATCGATTATCCTTTACCTTGAATGAGATTTAGCTTTATTGGTAGATGGAGAGGAAACGGTTGCGGGCGTGTGGTCGAAGTTAGAAAGCACCTTCATGACAAAGAGTCTAATGAACCAGATCTATTTGAAATCCAAATTGTATACTTGTAAGATGGAGGAGGGCTCATCAATCCGGAAATACATCAACAAGTTTGATAGGATCATATCAGACTTAAAGGACATAGACATGACAGCTAAAGATGAGGATCAAACGCTTCTACTACTTCTATCTCTGCCGAAGTCTTATGAGAATCTGGTGCAAATACTGATGCTTGTGGAAGACAATTTGATGATAGTTGAGACTAGAATGGTGCTTCTAGCGGATGACTTTCGGAAGATTACAACCAGTAACATGACTACTGGTGGTAACAAAGAATAAGCGCATGGATTGTTTGCTAGAGGAAGGAGCAATGAGCGAGGAAAAAGCAAGGGAGGAAAGTCTAGATCTAAATAAAGACCTCTTACGGGAAGAGCGTGTTTCAAATGCGGTGAAGTTGGGTATTTCAAGTCGACTATCCAAATAAGAGACTAGGTGAGAAGAAGAACAACAACAATACTGAGAGGAGAGAAGGAAAGAAAGAAACGAGCTATGCTTCAGAGGAAGGGAGCAAGAAGGAATGCTATGTCGTCACGGTTACGAGGATATCTCCGGGAAGTAGATTCTTAATTCAGGTTGCTCTTAGCACATGTACCCAAATAGGAAGTGGTTTACTACCTACAGAAGCATTGATGGTAGAACCGTATTGATGGGGAATAACCATGCTTGTAAAACGGTGGGGCTAGGTAATATCAAGATCAAGATGCATGATGGAATAGTTCGAACCTTGACGGATGTGAGGCACGTTCCTGACTTGCAGAAGAATCTTATCTTAGTTGGTGCATTGAACTCCGGTAGTTGCAGGATTATTACAGAGAACGGAGTGAAGAAGGTTGTTCGGGGTTCCCTTGTAGTGATGAAGGGTATTCGTCACGGTAATTTATATACTCTCTCAGGTACGACGATGATGGGAGATGCAATGGTTAGAACTAAAGGAAGTGGTGGAGATCCATGTGAGCACACACGGTTATAGCATAGGCGGCTTGGGCACATATCAGAGAAGGGTCTAGTTCTGCTTGGTAAGGAGGGTCTACTAAAGAATCTGAAGAAACATTGCATGGATTTTTGCGAGGATTGTGTGTATGGAAAGGCACACATGGTCCGGTTTCTAAAAAGCAATTCTAAGAGTAGAGGTATATTAGATTATGTGCACACGGATATTTGGGGTCCGGCTCAGACAACTTCCAAGGGTGGTTCCAGATACTTTATCTCGTTCATAGACGATTATTCTAGGTATGCTTGGATTTACTTTCTGAAGCATAAGAATGAGGTGTTCGAGACATTTAAGAAGTGGAAGGTGATGGTTGAGAAAAGGACAAGGAAGAAATTGAAGACACTGAGATCTGACAACAGTACAAAGTATACAGATGATGCTTTTAAAGAGTTCTATGTTCAGGAGGGCATTGCTAGACACTGAATAGTCAGATCTACACCACAGCAGAATAGGGTCGCGAAGAGGCTAAACCGAACATTGCCAGAGAAAGCAATGAGCATACGATCTTATGCTGGATTGGGCAAAGAATGGTGGGCAGAAGCGATGGCTACAACTTGTTATATTATTAATCGTTCTTCACATTCTACATTGGATGGTGATACACCCTATGGGGTGTGGTCAGGGGAGCATGCAGATTATGAGAGGCTCTATATTTTCGGGTGTACTGCCTATTATCACGTCAATGAAGGAAAGTTTGACGCGAGGGCCAAGAAGGCTATATTCTTAGAATATGCAAAGGGTGTAAAAGACTATCGTCTTTGGTGTACAGAAAATTCAAAGTTCGTGATCAGCAGGGATGTTACCTTTGATGAGAAATCCATGATTGTTAAGACGCCCAAGGATGATGGTGTTGGGACTGTTGGAACTTTAAAGTCCCAGGTTATTGAGATAGAAACTAAAGACCAATCAGGTTCTAGTCATGTTCAAGTGGGAAATCAGGTAGATGATGAGCTTGAGCAGGAGGAGGTTCAGTAGGAGAATACATAAGTACTACAACAACAGCAGCTCGAGGATAGTTTGGCTTCTACTAGGCTAAGGCGAGCATACAAGCAGGTACTAAAGCTGGGGGCTGATCAACCCCTGAAGTACTATAGGTAGGTTAATTTGGTGGAATACGTATTCTCGGTGAAGGATGATGACCCAGTCTCCTTCAAGGAAGCTATTTGGGATAGAGATAGTAATAGTTGATTGGTTGCGATGGAGGAGGAGATGGAATCTCTTCGTAAGAACCAAACATGGGAGGTGGTCCCATTGCCTGTAGGAAGAAAAGCTATTGGTTGTAAGTGGATATATAAGGGAAAGGAAGATCCTTCAGAGCTCGGTGGTACAAGGTACAAGACGAGGCTAGTGACGAAAAGGTTTGCATAAAGAGAGGGTGCAGATTATAATGAGATATTTTCTCCGGTGGTGAAACACACTTTTATTCGGGTGCTATTGAGTATTGTTGCTCATAATGATCTTGAGCTGGAACAACTTAATGTTAAAACATTCTTCTTGCACAGAAACTTGGATGAAGAGATCTACATGCATCAACTTGAGGGCTACAAGGTTGAGGATAAGGAGAATCATGTGTGTCGCTTGAGGAATCACTCTATGGACTTAAGCAATCTCCTCGGCAGTGGTACAAGTGATTTGACTCCTTCATGCTGAAGCATGGATTTTCCCGAAGCGATTATGATTGTTGTGTTTACATTCGGAAGCTTTGTGGAGGTGATTATATCTATCTCTTTTTGTATGTGGATGAAATGCTTATTGCTTCGAAAAGCAGGGTGAAGATAGATAGGTTGAAATCTCAACTTGGTAAAGAGTTCGAGATAAATGACATGGGCACTGTAAGGAAAATACTGGGTATGGAGACTAGGAGAGGGCAGGTGAATCGACAATTTTTCTTGAGTCAGAAAGGCTACATAGAGCGGGTGATCGCGAGGTTCGAGATGCAAAGTGTTAAATTGGTGGTGACTCCATTGGATCCACACTTCAGGCTTTCAGGTAAACAATCTCCCACTACAGCGGAAGAAAAGGCATACATGGAGCGTGTAACTTATACTAGTACAGTTGACAGCTTGATGCATGCAATGGTATGTACATGCCTAGATATTTCACAAGCGGTCAGTATGGTTAGTAGACTCATGGCAAATCCGGAAAAGGCGCATTAAGAAGCGGTGAAGTGGGTCTTGAGGTACTTGAAGGATACCATTGATACGTGTCTGTGTTTTAGTAGAGATACATGCCAGATTGATGGGTTTGTGGACTCAGATTATGCAAGTGATCTAGATAGACGGCGATCTACTACTAGTTATATATTCATGATACATGGGGCTCCAGTTAGTTGGCGATCGATATTACAGACTACAGTGGTACTTTCTACTATAGAGGCCGAGTACATAGCCATGACGGAGGGAGTGAAGGAAGTATTGTGGTTGTAGGGTCTTCTGGATAATTTGGGGATTGAGCAGGAGAGCGTGAACTTATGGTGCAATAGTCAGAGTGAGATTCACTTGACGAAGAATCAAGTTTATCATGCTCGTACCAAGCACATTGATGTCAGGTACCATTTTGTCAGGATGACATAGAGGAAGGTGATATTTCTCTCATGACGATGCACACGAATGAGAATCCAGCAGACATGTTGATCAAGGTGGTGACAGGTAGCAAGTTTCAACATTGTTTGGACTTGCTTCATATCAGCCCGTGTTGAAATGCCCAAGAGGGCATAGCCCTTCGGGCGGTGATAGGATGAGGTGAAGACTATATGGAGAACAACCCGAACTACAATTAGCTTGATCCGATGGAGGGTACGTAGGCAGCCGTGGTAAAATGGCACAGCTGGTTTGACCTGGTTTTAGCCTGGTTTGGTGCTTCAAATCTCCCTGATGATGTTCGCGGAGTTTCTTCTGGTGTTCGTCCAACATTTGAGGTTAATCAAATAATGTACAAGGTGAAGAATTATGAATAGTCCGAGATACTATTTGGTATCTCAACACTGTGCGAGGCACTGTTCACCCGTGATAGTGAACAGTGTCTCGGGTGAACAGTGACAGGGGGTTTTCTTTGGGCTTTTTCAGATCTGTTTTTTTGGCCCTTTTTCACTATAAATAGGAACATGTTTCCTAGGTTTTTTTAGAGAAGAAAAAAAGGTTTCTTTGGCGTCTAGAAAAGAGAGATCTTGAGAGAGCTTTGGAGAGATTTTACAAGAGATGTCAATTTCTTTTGGGTAAAAATCAAATCTTATTTTTTTTGAGATGAGCTTGTGGATTGTACAAGTCTTTGGTGTTCTCCTCATAGTAGAATCTCCCCTTCTCTTCTCCCGTGGACGTAGGCAAGTTTACTGAACCACATAAAAATCTCGTGTCTTTACCATTTTCTGGGTGTTGGCTATTTCTTGTAGGTTTTCTCGACAAGTCAGTCCTAGAACTGATGAAAGAAAGAGTGTATATTTCATTTTGTTGAGATATTTCACATTTTGTTCTTGTTTTCTTAGTGAAACGGTAATGTAGATGTTGACTTGAGATTTTGTGACAATAAAAGTCAGGGTTTCTCTCGGGTTATATCGCTTCCGCGACGTGAGCGCGTGACTCTGCGCCTAACAAAACCCTAGATTTTACAAAATTTTGAGAAAAATAGAAATTATAAACATTTCAAACTTTTACTTAGAATTCCTTAATTTAATAAACACAAGAAATTTAAAAATTTATAGAACAAATTACCCTAAACCTCAAAAAGACCCCAGATGTTTCATTAATTTACAAAAAGAACCCTGGAACTTCACAAAATTTTGTCAAACAGGGTGAATCTAAATGGCAAGACAATGTCATAAAATTTGAAGAAACAAGCTCAAGAAGGAACAATATCAAAATTTAGAACTAATTTATGATCATCATTTGCTGAATAACTTTTGTAATAAGAGCAAACATGTATTCCAATTATTCATAAATTATACACATTAATAAATATAATAATACATATATGGGTTCTTCGATAATAGTCCATTGAATCATTAGTATTTTGATATCAATCCCTCAAATTTCATATTTTGATGTTACTCTCTCTTCGATAATAGTTCATTGAATAATTAGTATTTTGATATCAATCCCTCAAATTTCATATTTTGATGTTACTCTCTCTCTCTCTCTGTGTGTGTGTGTGTGTGTGTGTGTGTGTGTGTGTGTGTGTGTGTGTGTTTCAATGGGCTTTATGTTAGACCCTAGAGGGGGGTGATTAGGGTCTTATGCTAATCTAATCCGATTATATGCTAATTAAAACTAATTAATAAATTATTCTTGCAAGATAGATATATAATATGTAATGAACAAGAATATGCAATATGAACAAGAGCAATATCCTAGCAATGAGATATACTATGGGATATATGCAAGGATATATAAACTAACACAAGGGTGATATAATCAAACTACAAATGTGATAGGACAAAATGAAGTGCAATACACAAAGGCAATATGAGATATGAATACAAGAATAAGAACGCCAATGCAATCACAAAAAAAACGATATGATTACGGAGTTCGGTCTAACCACTTGACCTACGCCTCCGCTCCTCACCTCGAGGAGATCTCCACTATCACAACCGGGTTTTCTACGTTCACCCGAATAACGTTTACACCACACAACACAGTTTTCTAGTTTACCAAAAACTCTACAACTCACACACTCTTGCAATCCCACTCTACACCCTCTCAAGTGTTGAACTAGACGTGTCTCCCTCAAGTGCTCGGATACAACCTCTTCTTAGATTCGTCAACCGACGCCACTCCTCTTGGGACGATCCCCGACTCTCGCCACACACTTCTCTCAGTGTACAAGTGTATTACAAAGTGATCCTCATAATAAGCACAATACAAAGTGTTTGTTCTCTACAATGGATAAGAACGAATTATAAGCTCACTCTCTAAGCTACATAATCCCACAACTCAATTATACTATGAATATAAATACAATAAGCTCAATGGTTGTGAATGTGTAAACAAAGAGAAAATAAAATCAACTAAACTCAATATGAACACTAGCTTAATAAAATGACAATCAAACAATATAAAATATAAAGCTAGTTTGAGTTTAGAAAACTTCTCAATAAATCAAGAGTGGAAGGAGAAGAGTTGTATACTCAAACACCAAATAGATGATCTCTTCAAGCTCTTGTGGAATTGATTCACAAAACGGAAACACTCAAATGCTTAAAAGCTTATAAACACACTTTTAAACAAACTAAAACCCTTGATTAAAACTTTGTTAAACCTCTTGGATTCTTGATGAAAGATGAGAGCAAGTGGGTATATATAGCCTCCCAAAATCTCAGCCAAAACCCCAAAGGAAAAGACCAAAAAACCCAAGAATCAAAAATCTGATTCTGTACCAAAACTAGCCGTTGGAGTGAACGGCGGTCGACCGTGGAAAACTCGCGGTCGACCGCGAGCCACTTTCGAAGCTGAGAATTTTCCAGAGATTTTGGTGGTCGACCGTGGCGGTCGACCGTGGGAAAATTCGAGCTGACGGTCGACCATGAAAGTTTCTGTTTGACTCCGCGGGTAAAAACAAAGGCGCGATCGACCGTGGCGGTCGATCGTGAACTGATATATAAAATTTTTAGGTTTGAAAACAGTTTGCTGATTTTAAAACATTGTTTAAAAATATCAAATAAATTCTAAAAAATATAAAACTTTGGGGAATGATTGTAGATATGATAATAAACATGCTACAAAGACTTGAAACTATTGTTTTGAAACTTCCCAAATGAAACTTCCCAAATGAAAAATATCATCATTTTACAAAATAGTCAAAAACATGAAAATGTAAACATGTGAATTTTGATATTTTGGCTAAACCATGTTTTGAAACTTTACTAAATAATTTTATAGACTTGAAGAAAGATGTAAACTATTGTTATGAAGTCTATAAACAATGAATATAGTATTTTATCAAAATACACATATAATGCACTAAAACATGATTTCATTGAACTAAATAAAATTGATATTGATGAAATCATATATATGCATGTAAGTATGAAACAAAAATATGTTTTCTAATTATATTCAATTGTTTCATAGTAAAACTTGAAAACTATCAAACCAAAACATATATGTATATATATAACTATATATATGCATAGAAACCAAAACTTATGTATATATATATAACTATATATATACGAAGAAACCAATAAATGTGTGTGTATAGATAATTGAGCTTAAAGTACTTAACACACATAATATAAACTCCTAAACTAAATTACCCAAGCTTGATCTTGATCTTCATTGTAGCTCAACTTGGTAAACTTGGATGAAGCTTGAACTTGTATCTTTAACTTGAATGTACATTGCTTCACTCCACTATTCTGCCAACCTCCATTGGATATGATCGTTGAAGTTCTATTCTATCCATCCTCCAACTCGTTGTTTGCTTAGAATAAATACGAAAACACAAACACTAGACAAACAACATTAGAAGTAAATTGTTTGTTAAACATCATCAAAACAAGAAGGCCAACACTTTATATCCTTCAAAAATAAAAAGAGCAGTTAAAGAAAACGGGTTAACTATTTTATTGTGTCATTCGAGAAGATGAGTTGTTAAATGGGTTCGGGTTAGATCTTTTTTGGGTTTCTTAAGCTTAACTAGTATGAAGGTTTGGGTATTAGGAGTGAGGGTATTAGGTATAATTATAAATGTCCTTAAAAAAGTTAAACATAACAAAATATTTCCCATTTTCTATAATCGAGAAGGACAAATATCAACATATTTCTATAATTTGAAGGACTAATATCAAAATATGAAGATTTGAGGTACTAATAACAAAATACTAATGAATCAAGAAACTGATATATAAAAAAACTCTACATGTGTGTGTCACTTAATTAAAACAATTTATTAAGGTGATGGTTGCAATAATGACTAGGAATCGATGGACTGTTCATCATCCATGATTCACATGAATTCTGTATATTATTTCTACTCATTTCTCTCCTAAGTTTATGTATTACTATATCACTATATGTAAGAAGTTGTTTATAATACTTTTTCTTAAATTTCACTTCTTTCGTTTTGATTAACTTTCTCATATTTTCCGTTCATAAAACAAATTTAAGCTATAAAATAATTATGCCCAAAATGCAGTTATTATGAAGATATAAACTCAAAGAAATAATTAAAATATTTGAATACGCACAACACACATGCATCCCACCTAGTACACCAAATTTTGCAAGTTGAGGAAACTTTTTATGGGAAGAAATTGTGGCCCATTAAATTCAAAACTAGATTGTTCAGATACCATGTAAAAGGGCTTTTTGTTTTTAGGTCCATTTGTTTACCTAGCTTTATTTTTAAACCCAAGAATTATTAGGTGTATCTTTAAACCCAACTTTCTTTTTATATTTATCTTTAAACCCAATTCCAAAATATAATACTCTCATATGTGGGTCCCCCTATATAAAGAAATTGGGTTTAAAGATAAATTCAAAAAGAAAGTTGGGTTTAAAGATACAACTAATAATACTTGGGTTTAAAGATAAAGACAGGTAAACAAATGGACCTTAAAATAAAAAGCCCAAAGAATAATCAAATATAAAATCCTAGAGTTATAATAAAAGTTAAGAGTAATAATCTTAAAATATACGAATTAGGAGGTTGGCTCTTTATAATATTAGTAATAATGACAACAACACCAAAAAGAAGAAGATACCTCATTATATAGACAGGATTAGCACTTGGCATGCCACGCGACATAAACCAAGAGGTCCTTAGAATAATTCATAGTGGATTATATAGGACATATTCTTGTTGAGAAATAAGTGTAAAAAAAAAGAGATAGAGAACGACATAACTTTGGCACTAGCTACTATCTTCCTTTACTTTGAAAAATTGGATCTACAACATGTTAAGATTCTAATTTAGAAAAGACATTTTGCGTGTAAGAGAAGATTACAATTATTATTTGGGTTATTTAGATTAGATTTTTGTTTCCTTCTTAAAGTTCTTTTTTACCCCCATTATCTCTATTGAAGAGTAGAAAAAGCACAGAGAAGAAATTGGATGCTCCCACTATGTTTTTCATATAATAATATAGATAGATATATTATAGACATAAATTAGTATAGATATAGATGTTCCTTCATAGTTTTCCTTTTTCTTTTTTTTTTCCCTTTGAGGGCGAAATTGTCATTGCCAAAAAACCTATCGGCAAGATCAACTCAGTACTTTAAAATGTTATTCTCACTCTTGTATTTCTTCCATTTTCATTCCCTGTCTTATCCATCCACGTTGAGAGTGCAGTACACTTTGCAAAACTTGTGTGTCAATAACGAACCAAATTTCTTACTCACTAAGAGAGTGTTTAGTTGCACAATTTTATAGAAAAGTTTTCTCAAAAATGTCTGACAATGATAATTTTGTAATTAAAATTTTTTGTAGATTTTCATAAATTATGTTTGGTTCAAAAAAATTTATAGAAATATTTTTTGTAAAGTACAAAAAGGTACTAAAATTTACAGAAATCAATTTCCTCTCAAAATGGGCGAAAATCACCCAGAAATCTAACACCATATTGACATTTTTCTATAAAGTTAATACTTTTATATAAATTTAGGGGATGTTCGGTTTAATTTTTACAAATTATAGGAAATCTTGCTATTTTCTATAAAGTTATGAGCCATTTTCTTGTTTTGAAGCAAACAAGCAAAGTAAAAAAAAAAAATAAGAAATTTGATATTTTTTGACTTCTCAAAACTTTTCCTATAATTTTTTTAAGAAATACAAGGAAATTATATTTGGGGTGGAAAACATTTCCTATAATTTGTAGAAATAGAACAAAACACCCCCTAATAGAAAACTTTCTTTATAGGGAACTGTCAAGGTCCAATATAAATTAGCCATGTGAACAGCCCCTTTGCATTTTGGGCCTTGTGTTTCAGCCCCAAATACTATCAATTTTTGTGCCTAGGTCCTAGTCAAACTTCTAAGTAAGCAGTGTGAGAGAAAGCCCACCTAAACTTACTACTAAACCTTTATGACATGACATTATAATATTGGTAACCACACCCGCTCCCTTTTAAGTACTCTCTCCCTCTCTCTTCTACTATTAACACGAACCCAAAAAATTCCCTTTCAAGTACTCTCTCCCTCTCTCCCTCTCTCTTATACTGTAACTAGGAACCCAAAAATTCCAAATTCCATTTCTTTCTTCCTAACTAATTTCAACTTAGGGTTAGGGTTTGCTCGGTGAAAATGACATCTAAGGAAGTATTTGATCACAATTTCAAAGTTTTTTATTGCAATGGACGCTAGGGCCAAGACGACAGTGATCGTGAAAAACTGTCTAAACATAAAACTGAAGCAAAATCTGCGTCATCGGTTGCACTTCGTGAGCTATGTGATGAAGTTGATGATGGTCACATGGGTTCCTTGATTAAAACAGTATGCCACCAAGCAGGAATCCTCTCTAAATTATTGATCATGTCATCAATCATCAAAAAATTATCCCCAGACGGGTTGTCATTGGGATTCCTATCTGAAACACAAGTTGATGTCGGCGCAAATATATGTACATTTTGAGTTCAAAGTGGGGGCAATGCTGCACATTTTTAGAAAATATTCAGAATACAAAATAAAAAACAAATGATAAAAACTGAACAAGTTAATACTCACGCTTAACATCCTAACTACAAAAGTTAACATCGAACCTATTAGAGTTAACAAATGAGACTTAACATTCAACCCATTATACTTGACAATCTTCCTATTAGACTTAACATTCTTTTCATTAGACTTAACATTCTTTTTATTAGACTTAACTTTTAACCGATTCGCATTAACATTCTTCTATTAGATTTAACATTCTTCTCATAAGGCTTAACATTCAACCGATTAGACTTAACATACAACCCTGTAGACTTAATATTCAACCCATTCGAAATAACACCCTATCCATTAAAGTCAACATACAACTCATTAGAGTAACCATATAACTTATACTTAACATTCAACCCATTAGACCTAACATACAGCCCCTTATACTTAACATTCAACTCATTAGTCTTAATATTCAGCCTCTTATACTTAACATTCAACCAATTAGACTTAATATATAATAATTTAGAATTAATATCCAATCCATTGGAATTAACATCGTACCTATTGAACTTAACATCAAAACTACTGAACTTAACATCCAACTGCATAAACATAACATATGAACGCATATACTTAACATGTTATTAGTCATACTTAACAAGTATTTGTTTAAATTTTTTTTGAAAAAACTGATAATTTACAGTTCTTGTGGAACTTTTTGGGTGTTATAGGGAGTCGAATCTTCTGCTTTTTGAAAAGCTTTCGTATGAATCTCTTTACACCTAATATTGTGGCTATGCTCCACCATACACGACACATCATCTTCGTTCTCAATAAAAAAATTGAAGTTGCCCTTTGTTTCATCTTTGTATGCCAACGATAAAGAATCGTATGGAAGTTTTAGCTTCTCTGACACATGATAGCCTTCTTAGCCATTAATAAAGGGAATTAGAAAGAGGAAAAAAAAGAATTTTAGGACAAGAGGAATATTGATAGTTGAAGAGCAAAAATCCTCAAATATTACATAAAGAATTATTGCTCATGATAGAGAAAAATAGAGGAAAATTTCCTCCAGTTCTACTATCAGATCATTGTGTCATTGGGAAGGAGAATGATATTTTAGGGTTTATGAGGAAATACTACAGCTTTCCTGTATACGGCTGATGTGGAGGGACCCAAATACATTAATTGAGTTTTTTTGAGTCTGATCGACAATGGAAAAAGGTTGAAGGGGCTACTCACATAAGGTTCTTCATATTGGGGCCTTAACACAATTTTATCTTCTTTATATTTAAATTTTGTTCAAACAAAAATTTTTCTTAAAAAAGTATTATTCAAATTTTACTCCCTCAAATCTTCAATGATTGTATATTACTTCTTTAGATCTTTGAAATTCCTAACAAATTCCTCAAACATAATGAGTCTTGTAATTTAATCTCGCAATGAGCAAAATAACCCTCAATGTATTTTTCATTGAAGGGTTATTTGCAATTTTGGACTATAAAATTGTACCTTTTTAACTTTGAAATCTCAAAATTTTCATTTTGATACTCTGATTCCTCAAATAATTACACCTTTTTCGACTTTAATACCCTGAATGTTTGCACTTCTTTTGTGATACTTCTTAAAAAAAACAATTGCTTTAGTTTCTACATATACCATAGATCTACGATATTGATATATTTTCTATTTTGAATATATCTTATTTTTAATTAGTGAATGCTCTAAATCTTCTAAAGAAAGTTTAATCACCGCACATGTATCGCACGTGTTATAATGCTAGTATATTACATGAAGTAGAGGGGGCCTATTGCAAATTTGGATGAGTGGTAGACAGGCTTTCCTTCAAATTGTAGTTGAGAGGGTAAATTTGTAATTTCACATAGATACTTTGTCTTTTTTCCCTTCACTTTTTCTAGTTAGTTCTAATTTTTGACATGAATATAATAATTGCATTTTTTTTGTATAGATACCCTCCACATTGATGATAATTTTAATTTGCCCTCTAAATTATTATAATTCTAAATTTACGCCTCAAATTATTATTTTTACTCAAATTTACCCTCCATCTAAATTAGTATTAAAATTTGAACAGGTTTAAGAGAGAAATTATCTTTATGTCCCTTTAAATTATTTTTGAAAAAAAATGAAACTGAATCCATTATAATTCTTAAACTCGACCCATTAAACTTCAATATCAAAACCCGTTATTGAATAAAAAAAATCAGTCCATCACTATCCTAGTGTATGCTTGTTTCTCTTTTCTAAAAATCTCGCTGGCCAAAGCCGAAGGCAAGTCACGAGTGTAAGTGGTTTTGGCCTCATGGGCCAAATCTGTAACCCGATCCGTT